>JAOQGN010290769.1:0-15958 GCA_027564295.1 Himantozoum antarcticum | reverse complement strand
CTGCCAAGTTTGAACATTTGGTGCATCACAGCAGGCAGGAAGAATCAGAGTTGCAGCAGCAAAGTGAGAAAACACACGCGCCCCATCCCAACTATCAGAAGGCCATAAATCCCAGCTGGTGTACCGAGAGCTTGCTGTCCCAGGAAAGAGTCAAAGGTCACCACTATGTATGGATGTGTAGAATCACATTATTAGGATAAATTTAGCACATTTTAGGAAGAAGTATAATTTTATTAATTGGCTATTAATATTGCTTTTTTCATTCAGTTGAGTGAATATGTCATTAGCAGTTGAAGTAATGTTAGCCTTACAAGTGAAGTTGCCAGGTCATCAAAGCAGCATGAGTGGCTGGCAATTTCAAAACTGCCACACAAGCCTATTTTGCCTGGGCTACTGTATGCATAGGTGTACCATGTAGTCAACTTAAAAACAAGCATATTGGTAGTACTCAGGTATTTGCACAAATATGGTTACATTACAAATAAGTTATGCTATAAATAGCTGTAACAAACTATAAATTTTATTTAAAATTTATACAAATAGGTAAAATTGTTAAAATAAAATACAACTAATAATTATGAAACTAGTAACAGTAATAAATCATAGATATTAATAGAGAGTAATAAACATAGGTATTTACACAACTATAATATTCTGCTTATTCACAGCAGTAAAAAACTATTACCATCCAGCTTACAATTACTACACACACAGAAATTGTTAGTCACTTAGGGAGCAAAAAAGAAGTGGTGGTAAAATAGAGGTAAAATAAAAATAGTAATTGGTGTAGATGGGAGTAAATTTATACCAGTGAAAGCAATTAAGGGATAAATATTTCCCAAGAAGTGAATTGTGGTGTGTTTGGGGCGGGTTTGTGGGTAAATCAAAAGTACTCATTACGTACAAAAAATTGCTTAATGGGAGTAAATAATGGTTTAAATGGGAGCAGATAGCCTAGATTATCACAACAGAGCAACTATGAGGCAGTGTGGGAGTGATTATTAGCATCAATCTGCTTCTAATTCACTCCTATAATGACATTCGGAAGTGAAATCTAAGTAAAGCGCACATTTTATTGTTGCAACCAGGCATTTACTCCTTAGGAGAAAGTTGTGGTGAGAATGGGGGATTTTACTGGTAATAACGGGCCCTTTGGGGCTGATGTGGGAGTAATATTCAACAATGCAAAGTGGTCATGTGACCACTTGGCAGACATTTTACTTCCTTCTGTTCTGTTGAAATATTGATCACCAATTCCAGAATGTTTGCGAATAATAGCGTATTTACCAGATTTGAGCAACATACACCTAGCTCATTGTCAAGCATGCTCCATTAGCTATCAAAGCGGGTAAGTATTCTATTTAAATAATTATTTATAATGTTAAAAGTAAGTAAACCATGGAGAAATTATCATGCATTTCATGAATCTGATAAGTTATTGCTGATATTGACATTGTTGCATTTGCTAACAAAATATAAATACTAGTAGTACTAGAATAATAGTAGGGCCTAAGTGATGACTACTTGTCATTTGTCCGCCAAGGAGATTCTTATTAAGACGAACATCAACTTGAAGATAACTATTGTAATATTACATTTATATATATAAGTACTTACAAATTTAATCATATAATATTATTATTAGTATATTTGTGAAGCAGTGTGGCAATCCCAGCTTTCACGAGTTAAGTGCAGTACTGAACATAATTTTTATAACCAAGATTCCAAAAATGCAGGTGGAGAATTGTCTTATAAATCTTAACAAATGTTGCTGTTGTATGCCTCACCATCTCCTCTTTCCCCCTTCCCTTCTTCCCACTCCTCCCCCTTCAATCAGTGTGGAACCCCAGCTTTCACCTCGAGTTAAGTGCAGCACTGAACATTATTTTTATAACCAGAGTTCTAAAATGAATAATTTTGGGAGTAGTTGTCTTCTCCATAATAATTGTTGTTACAATTATTTGCAACAATTGTGAGAAATATTGCTGTTATATACCTCCCCCTCTTCCCTCTAACGCTTCCCTCAATTCCCATCATCCTACCCTTCACCATCCTCCCTCCCCCAGTCCCCCCTCTCCTCACCTCACCTCTCCCTACCCATCCCAGTGTGGCAACCCCAGCTTCCACGAGTTAAGTGGAAGCACATTACAATATATTATATACCTGTATTAGATATTATATACCTGTATTAGATGCTTGATACATTGTATAGCAAATGAACAATACTAATCTACACGTATATCTCAACCTCTGCTGTACCTATTGCATTTCACTCTTATCTATTCATAATTTATTGTGGAACAAGAACACAGAAGGGTACACGTTAGCTATCTAATGGTTGGTTGCTGGGCTGAAGGATGTATGACACAGTACTTGCTACCTTTTCCTTGGATCTACGTAGTCCCTATGTGGATAATTTATGACTCTTCAATTGCTCAATCTAAGACATTAATGGTTATTGATTCCTGTAAATTGCAGTTATACTTGTAGCCAATAATATTAATTGAATAAATTCATTTGATTTAACGGTTATTCGCTTTAATTAAATACAGTACTTGCAGTTTGCAATTGCAGCTTAACCTTGCGTATTACGATTGGTCTTTGCATCAAATGCGAAATAGGTAATAAAGTTTGTTCTTCCTCTGCAAATGATTGATTACCTAAATTCAAACTGTCTAAGCTGTAGTCACTGACCTTGTGTTTTTTTCATCATCTTTAAATGTTCGTTTGATAGTACTTGCCTTTATTGCATTTTTGGTATTCATTTGAATTTGATGATCAGATACTTTGTTGTTTTGCATGAAATACTTTTTGCTTTTTGCAAATAATTTATTTATTGCTTATTCATATTTTCACTGTACTGATGTTAGTTGTAATATACTGGTGGATGTCGAGTACAATAAAAGCAAAATAATGCGGATGTAGAAAATTATATATTTGTTTAATTTGGTGCTAACCAGATAAGTCAGTCACAAGTTGCTCTC
Source organism: Himantozoum antarcticum (assembly GCA_027564295.1). Taxonomy (NCBI): domain Eukaryota; kingdom Metazoa; phylum Bryozoa; class Gymnolaemata; order Cheilostomatida; family Bugulidae; genus Himantozoum; species Himantozoum antarcticum. Next base: position 12,974 of record JAOQGN010290769.1, on the reverse strand, counting down.
ATATAAACCAATTATCACATTCAAGTAGCACTCAATAAGACTACAACTGTTCGACCACATATTGCCCGCTATGTATCCATTGTTTACTCGCTAAGTGCTCACAGACAAGCCACTGCTAGCCCACAATCTACTCCCAAACAAACAATGTTTGCTCATGAGTTGCTCTCAAATAGACCAGAAGCAACCTCTAAACTCACCAATTTTTACTCCCACACTACTTCCCCAACAACCTGAACTTACTCCCAAAGGCATTGATTATCAAAGAATAATTTCCCTATTTATTACTCCCTGTCACTTCTTATTTGCTCCCAGTTTGCTTCGAAGTGCCCGTTATGAACTGCCCGTATTCTGTATACACTATTGGTATATTGGACTAGCAACCCAACATGAAGACACTGCCGCATCATTCAATCAGTCCCAAATTTGGATTATGCAAAGTAATGTAAATATAATTATAATTGGCTGTCCCTTCCAGCTCACCCTGTACTATTTTGATTTGTTAAATTGTGATCTTATTGCAAATAATATCATGTATATTATATATATTCAAATCAAGCATAGTGTAAAGTATTGAGTGAGATCAATTGAACTTTGATTTAGACCAAACAAAATATAATATTATATCTGTGTCCCCTCACCCACCACACTTTGGAGGCTCACTAAACAGTAAATTTAGTGCTCACTCAACAAAAATTAGCAATAAATTAAATACTCAAATCCCTCACTTCCTCACGACCTATTAGGTTTTGCCAACCAAATATTGAGCTACGATTATGTGGGAGCATCTTGAGCTGGAAATTTGTCATAAATCAAACTCTTTGTTAAAATATCGGTGTGTAAATGTTGATATATCGATGGAGAATATAATATATTTTGGCTTACACATGAGATAATTCAAAAGTAACTTTGTACAAAAGTCTCTCTCATCGAAAAGTAAAAATATGCATATTATAAACCTGCAAATTTAAAATCTTCACTCACTAATCTTCATGACGAAAAACTGAGGATACACATTTAATGATTAATTGGGCATGGTCTTAGTGTAGGGGATTTCCCTAGCCATTTAGATAGTATAGTATAGATATAGTAAATATAGATAGCATAGGCTGCCCTTCTACCTCACTGTATGCTATGTTGATCAGTTAAATTGTGATATTATTGTAAAAAAAGATAAATCTTATGTTGTACATGCATATTATTTATTTCTGTTTTATCGATGCAAATTGTGGTGCTATCAGTGCACACTAGAATTCTAATCACTGCATACCATAAAAAAGTTAGACTGACCCCCCCTCCCTGTCTGATGCTGAAGGGGGAGTTGCCACGCATATATGATCACAGGGATGCCCGCGGGCATCAGACTGATACGTTTGCTTACCTCTTGAGGTGCTGTGTTCAGTTAGGAACAGGCCTTCACTCCTCCATCACTGTACAAATATTACGACACTATCAGTTCACACAAATGCCGTCCTATATTGAAGACGTGCTTATTTACCAACATACATTGCTATTTAGAAATTATTGCATTCCATTAATTCAATAATAGTTTTTCGTAAAGCTAATTCATATTGAACCTATTAACAGTTTTATTGATATATTGTGCGGCGTATTGACGTTTCATTGCATATTGTAACGAATACCTAGTATCAAGGACCTTGAATTTAATTTCAGTGGCAATGTCGCAATTAATGGTAAGTCACGATAGTATGTATATGTATAGCGAGGGGTGATTAGTAACTGACTCATTGTTTCACTGCAACGTACAATGTAACATCAATACGCCAGACAACAAATCATAAAATTGTCAATACGTTCAAAATTAAATAGTTTTAAAAAAAACTATTATTGAATCAATAGAATATAATAATTTCTAAATAATATTGTATGTAGGTAAATAAGAATATCTTCTGTAACTAATATCTAACTGTAAACCTCTAGTAACTGCACATAACTTTAATAATTCGGAATGCAGCATTTTAAATAATGTATAGAGAATCCTTGTCTTGGTAACTAATGCACTATATATGCTTATATGTACTTTATTTCGCAAGTGCTTGAACGGAGCTGTTTGCTTAATAAAACTTGTTGTAATCCCTACATAAGCCCCTAATCCCCATAGACTATTATTGGCCCTAGCTATATTCATTTTGCTACAATAAAGGCTATTGAAGAATACTTCTACGTCGATCTTCTTCAAACAACACAATACTTGCAGCACAACAAGGATTTAAGCAGTTTTAAGGGCAACATATTAACCTAACGACCAGGCTGGTGTTAATGGCAAGCGTACCAACTGATTGTGTAACAATCGCTGTATCAAAGGCTGAATCAAAGGACTCATATGGTTTTGAAGACTAATTTTCCAACGCTTGTGTTACCACCTTCAGCATAACTGACAATAACTACCTACATTACAGTCATAACATAACAGTAGTACAGGGTGAGCAGATCGGTCTGACCGTCACCGGTCAGACCACCAATGCTGTCCTGTCCAAGGAGACGAATGGCAACAAACCGAACTGCGTGGGCACGTACATCATCACCGGGAATCAATGAAATGTTCCAGGCTCCAGTTTCTGGTGACGAGAGTGTAAAACCATGCACAGTAGTCTCCACAGACAGATGATGACATACCTTGCAAGCGTTGTGTGCCCCAAACAAAGGGACGTCCCCACAAACCTCGCAGAAATGTTTGGGAAAAACCCTCGTAGAATGCGGAAGGGATCGCGAGCGAATCAAATAAAGTCACAACGGATGGTTGGGTGTGGACAGTGAGTCAGTGCTCTCCAGGCATATCGGAGGGGTCTGTGTTGAAAACAAACAGACCGTGTGGGGTGGAAGAAAAAATATCATTGACCTGATCTCTAGCGAAGACACCTCAAAAGTGTGGCCCACAAGCACAACGTTCAGCTCTGTCTATGTTCACTCAGTTGGTATCACTTGGTATGAAAACTTATGGTTCTCATTAGAGTGTCAAAACCACATGATGTTTTGAAAACCTGAGCGGATGTTTAAAGAACACCACTCACAAAGGTCGCTCGCTGTTCGTGATCAACAAGAACGATTTTATCCTTCTTCTGATACACAAACATGAGAAGTGTTCGCTGGGTGGCAGCACAAAAGTTGGCAGTGACCGTCACAGAATCAGTCATCAAATGGTACATCCCACTACCCACACCATCCATGCAGTCGAGATCACCCGTGCAATCGAATCCGAAAATAGTGAACCCGTTAGCGTATTTTTGGGGGAAATATCATTCGAGAAGTCCAGATCTCCATCTCCATTAAATTAATGTAGAGTCTGATGTATTCAACGTTAGTGAAATTATATTCATACCTCTTACCGATGGGAATTCCATCTATGACGAGTTCAACAGAGGATTCAACATTTGAATCTTGAACGGTTGAATCTGAACGGATTGTCATGAGGGATGCGCTCGTAGCATCTTGGTCGAATTTACCTGAATAATAAGAGTCATAACAGTAACGTTAATATCATTTGCGTTAAAATATACACAGCGACACACGATTCCAGCACAATATTAATAATGTAATCTATTTTTAGACCAATGTGGTTTGTATTAATTATTAAAAATAGCAAGGGACCAATATTCACTGGGATATTTTATGGTACGAATTGACATCACCAGCGAATCTGTGATCAAGATTTCGCGTAATCTATGCATCACATTTTCATGCTTTGCACAAACTCGTGGAGTTGTCGTCCCTTTACTATCGGCCAATCTGAGTGAACTAACAAGCAAAGGCAGCTCACCATGCAGTCACGGATATTATGTATTTCATGCTGAATTGTCCTAGCTACTGCTACTGCAGCTATTGCCAGCCGGAAACAAATATTAAATTGTGAATATAAATTGCGATATTTATTCATTTTATTGGTTGTTTTGCCGATTATTTTACTGTCTCTACCGCTGATCCCATCAAAAGCACAATGTGCACACCTCGGATCATGGCAACAACAATCACAACAATTGCTATTGGGTGTTGCCATTGTTTGAACAAAAAATCCTTAATGACATGAGTCCCACTTCGATAACATGGAAGCAAGTGCCCACTCTGTTGATTGAATAGCACAATTCCCTGCATTAACTAGGACATCCAAATGCGCAGGCTGAACCGATGGACTGGAGATTATTTCTCGCACAGACAGCTCACATCTTTTATGACAAATTTGCACCCTCCTGCAGGGCATCGTTTGTGGCCAGAGGTCAAAACGAAGGGTCTGCAAGACGTAGCTGCATGGTACACCGAGTACCTGGAAATATGTACCACTGTTGTTCAAACAAACTGAGGTTGCCCTTCCCATAGTATCTGAAAGTGTCCGTATTCATGGTTCCATCCTTTCTTGCAACCACCATGCCATTGGGTGTGTTGATAAAATCTTTCCCTGTCCCATTGGCTTCGAACCATCCGTTCAAGGCACGCATGGAGTTGCTTTTTTCAAACTCACGTCTCAGCACATTATTCACGTATGCTCTGTGGGGTAGCAAGGCATTTACTCAATGTAGGTGCGAATTATTGTGAAGGTTGCGGAAGAGAACAAACTGTGAAACATGTTGACACCTTGAATAACAGCTGTGTTTGTAGCGTCTGCCCCTATGGTTGTACCCAATGGTACAACCCTATGGTTGAACCATTTTGGCAAGGCTCACTTCACCACGCTACTGCGCGTTGAAAAGGCCGATGCAAGACCCATCGGTTCCGGGAATATCAAATTCCAAACCACTATCCGTACTCTCACGAATCAGAGGGACCCCGACCCATGCCCCACCAAGAACAGAGGTGTGAGTATGAGGAGTGGCAAAGAGTTAAAAACACGCCAATACATTCTCCGAGGATTCCCCCACAATATCGTGCGTACCAATGCCTTGTTCAGCCATAAGGTTATCATTGACTTCTTTCTATGGTTGCTGTGTGATGAAATGAAATGTTCCTCCCACGGACACACCCTTTATAGGTTTTGATGCGAAAATGTTTTTTTTTGTTTCTGTGCCATTTGGATGCCACTCGCATGTTTGCACGGAACGGTGGTGGTGCCTGACATTTCCTCCCTTGTGAGGATGGTGGGCGAGATAGTTCGCCAACGACATCACTGAGAAGAGCTTCACCAGCAGATGCAGAGCGTCGTTTGGCCGACTCCCCGAAATTAGCACCTCACATGGCATCCTGGACCACACCTGCTCCGGCAGACAAAGTGTTTTTCACTGCAGATACTGCTCCTTTTTTCAGCATGGGAGCGGCACTCTTTAGCCTTAAACCCTTAAACATGGATCCCAAACCGTTTCCATTCATCATATTTTGTCCTCGGAAAACCATGATTCCGTGACCATTTTGTCGTCTGTAATACTCCGAGAAAAAATCAGACAAGTCTTGGGTGACATGCGGGACAACCGACATTATGAGCTTTACAATATGTCTTCCTGCAGTGAGGAGAAGGGATGCTTGAATTCATATGAATCTCTTGTGCGCAAGCTTCTACGACTTACTAGATGCTCCGCAAACTATTTTAAATTTTAACTGCTGTTGAGTAAATGGAGATGACAACCTTTTCGCCAGAATGGATCAGGTTCACAACCGTCATTGCGAACAGTTGTGAGTGCAAACAGTTATCAAATCTCTGCGAAACGATTTTAGAAGAATGTACTGCACGTTTTTGAATTTGGCGCACTCATCCAGATGTTTACCGCTGACAGCAGGGACAACAAAGGTACCCAACATCACCTACTGGAAGAGGTTGGACAATGTCCGAGTACACATAGAGAGATGAAACTCCCCCTCTGATGTCTGGAGGTATTATATTCAGATGGTTACTAGTATCATGATTTCGGTCAGGTGTCAAACCATATATGTTTGCAATGAGCCGGGGAAGAAAAGTTGAGACATCATTATGTTATGTTTTGTCATGGAGTTGTGGAGAGCTTAGCCCTTTTCTGAACGTCATCAGAGAAAAACCGTGCGCCATCTCATATCGATTGGACATGAGATGCAAGCATCCTTTTGAATTCACGTTCGAGCTCTGCAAAACTGTCGTAGCACCCCATCTAAGCTGAAGGGTATACTGAACCCTTCTCATCTGTGCTCCATTGACAACTGGAGCTGTCATGACCACCTTTCCATTCCCAGTTAGGCCAAGATGATGGATATACCATGTCCACTAAACCCACGTCCCATTCACCATCTCAAAGGGATAAAGAGTTAGCGAGTGTGACGGAGAACGTCGAGTTTGTGTGTTCTGGAAAGTCTGCTGCATTGCTATTTGATGGAAGTGTCACCAGTACAGGTGCCATTGCTGAAGTGTTTGAGAATGCACTCTTCCGAAGCAGTTATACATCAGACCGCACCGGTTTATGTCTGTTGCGCAAAATAACGACTATCCACCCAACATTTACTGTTAAATGAGTCCGGGTATCCAACACATTTCACAAATATCTCTGACCTCCTTCCGTTTCGGCTCCGTCGCAGGATTTTCTCTATCCTATACGTTCAGGATGAGTGAGCTTTTGGAGTTCTTCGTCATAAAATTTTCCCATAACGGGCTCTCCCGCTAATCGTCAATTATGTAAACAACAGGACTCTCTGTTCTTAGAATATCTCTAATTGTGAAGATTTCTACCCTCCATTGTGGAGTGTATCCTCTACCAAAAACAATGCTCCCACAGCCTTACTAATCCTAACACTATCACCGACTGTGAGTTGTGGGTTGCTTGTTTGCCCATGTTCCCCACTCGCAAAAAGTCTCTGCCCAACAACTTCTTGGTTCTCAAATTCAACGTTGTTGGGGGCCATACCGACCGAAGCATGTGACGTCTCATTATATTCACTAACCATCTCCCCAACAACACCAATGTATGAGTTGCCATGTTTGGCAGGCAGATACCCACATGTATGTATTTTCTCGCGTAATGTTTGATTAAAATGATCCACCAGGGACGCTTTGATGCTTTTGCTCTCAGAACTGAAGTAACTCGTTCTGTACTTCTTGAGACCCAGGTGTCCACGATAGCTTCCCTCACATCCATACACACACTGTCAGTTTCATCGCGTCGCGATGTGGATTTGGAGCAAAGGGTATCTGATCATTTATCTTTTTCTTCTTTCCGCAACGACACACTCTCATCCGACTTCGTGTGCGGTGTCATTGCGTTTCGTCATTATTTTTATTTTACACTGGGAAACAGTAGTATTTATAGGACACCACCTTTCAACTTGGAATCGGTTAACTAGAAGTTTCAGGATCCTCATGACATAACCCTCGGTAATGGGAGTGTGCCTGTATCAGAAAAGGCATCTTTGACATGACCTGGTGTTCCTTTTTTTCTTGTCGCAACTCTGTAACGGGATGCATCGCTGGCATTTTTCATTCTGCATAGAAGTTCGCACTGTGACAAGTATTTGTTTACTGTGGTGGGTACCATGTACGAGGTGGTTTGCATTGCCATCAATGTACGAATCTCTTCTCCTCTCCATTTGTATTTTCTCATCACCTTTGAGTGTTTTTGTCCCATTGACAATAACTCTTCACCTATTCATTCTATGTCGAATAATGCCAAAGTTTCATCTACTTCTTTATTCATTTCCCCATCCCCTTCCATCAATTTGATTGCATTCACATAGTTTTGCACACATTGCTGTCTTGTCATCAGAGCAGGAACATTCAGTGGTTAGCAATTCAATTTGTTTAATAACCAAACATATTCCCAGTTGATATCACTTTTTTCTTCAACCACCTCTTTTTCAGCCATCACATCCAAGTCACATGTTTTACTTGTTGTTTAAACTTTACCACCTTCAGTAATTACTACCTCAACCTCTATCAGACCTCACCCTGGATCAGTGTTAACTATTCCATTATCTGGAGATGTGTGCATAATTACCCGTGTGTGAACACAAATTTATAGCTAAAGGTTATGAGTTAGAAAAAAACCTATCAAATTCATTTGTACTTGAGAAAAAGACAATCGTGACCCATGGTGACAAAGAAAATACGTAACAACGACATCGTGAAGAAAAAGACACAGTAAAAGAAGGACATCGTGACAAAAAGAATAGTACACAACAAGGATATCGCAGTAAAACGTAACAGGACATTGTGACAAGCAAATGCGTCCCACCATGGAAAAAGACATGACAAGGACATCATGAGACAAAATAGGCATGACATGGAGATCACGCCAAAAAATATATAACAAAAGGACATGGTGACAAAAGCAAATGTTAAAAAAAATGACAACTTGACAAGACAATTTTATAACAAGGACATCGTGACAAAAAATTTATAACAAGGACATCGTGAGACAAGAAATAGGACATAATGACAAAGAAAATACATAAAAAGAACATTGGAAAGAAAAATGTATAACAAAGACTTCGTGACAAAAAGATGCACAACAAGGACATCGTGACAACAACAAAGAACATAGCGGGATATCGTGACAAAAAAGAACATCGTGACAACCAACCGTGACCCCATTGTGACAACAAATACATTACAAGGACATCATGACAAAAAATATATAAAAGCAGGACATCGTGACAGAAAAAGTACACAACAAGGACATCATGACAGCAACAAGGAACATAACAGGACATCGTGACAAAAGAGGTAAAAACAACCACATCGTGACAACCAAATGTGACCCATCGCAAAAAAATATGTTATGACAAGGACATTGTGACAAACAAACTTACATCGTGAAAAAAATGTACAACAAGAACATCGTGACAAAAAAGGACATAGTGACAACAACAAAATGGGTAAGCTTTTTTAATTTTGTACACATAAAATTTTGAAGTTTCACTGGAAAACAGTTATGCAGACTCTTGGTACAATCCAAATACATCAATTATTGATACCATTTCAATCACAACAGGACAGGGATTCAGAATATACATAGTCTCTATGGTCTACAACAACTCATTTGTCCAGAATTTTTCCTCGCATTTTGTCCAGATTTTGAGCCAAATAGGCTCAAAATCTTGTCTGTGACGCTCGTATAAAAGTCTGTGACCAGATTTCCCTTACCTCATAAAATTATACCAGACAAGAAAATACATCAAATTTACCTTGAACTTGTAGAAAATTATTTGGAGTATCAAATTAATATAAATATTCACTATATGAATTCACAGAGTGACGTTTACTGGAAGATTTTGTTGGGAAGGCAGTCATTCTGGTTGTGACCATATGTTGACTGTACAGAAAAGTTTCTTTATTCATAGTCCGACCGATAACGGCACCTTATATCTGGAGCAATCTTCTCATTGACAATGACATCAAAAAGTTTGCACGGGAAGTGCAACTCCATGGCCATGATAGCCTAAAAGGCAGGCTTTTCGAACAAAGGTCAAGGCTGTTCTGTGGCCCCCATCGGGAAGTGTGGGCAATTGACAGACGCCCGCCCTACAGTTGGGAAAATCGCTATAACAGAACACCTAAGTTCCAACAATAAAGTATTTTGCCGGGCAGCCCGCTACCGTTGCACACTAATGCGTATGCTACAGGGACCAGGATCTAAGGCACCATATTTTTCCTGGAAGTATTTCAAATAATTTTGACACAAAATTGAACTCTTGACAGATAATTGTCCAATAAGACAATAAAAGATGCTCTTTCCTTTATTAATATATATGTTGGATTATGTATTGTGTACTACTACAGGTTCTAAAATGGGATGACAACAAATTTGTGTAAAACGAACTACTGAAAATACATGTAGTTTTATTCAGGTACAGGTATGAGGAACATTGTGGTTATGGCTGAATGTCTCTATTGACACTGACAGTGACACAATAATTGAACCTGTAATTATGATTAGTTTATTAAATTAATGCTACTATTTCAATTATTATTATATTTTGATGTTAAATGTGAATAGTTTATATAATTGATCACTGCTTTATTTTTTTATTATTGAGGTTATAATATTTCATTTATTATTAGCGGCTACTAGTAGGCCTACTACTGAGTTGATAATTCTACTAACTAGTACTAGTAAGCCTACTAGTACAAAATAGTATTACAACTATAATTATGGTGTCAAATTAAATTTATGCTCCATGCTGTTTGATATCACATTCTTCTTGCAAATTTACAATTACAAGGACATTATAGTTTATTTTTTATTGAAGGGAATAGTAGGCCTAATGCTACATATTATTAACTATTAAAATATGATTCATCAATGTTTTAATAGGTCGCAGATAATAATGATTATTATCAGACACACTTTCAAGTACTCCAGAAATGAAGTCAGCATGCTAGGTTGGGTCAGTGTTGAATAACTTCGTCAGATACAGAGAACATAGTTTGTACGCCATCATAATATTAGTCCGATATTTGCTGCAGCGTGGACTAACTGAGCCTATACATAGGTCATAGGTCATAACTATCCATGTCACACTTCCAAATCTTCCAGAAATGAAACCAGCATGGTTAGTTTAGTCAGTATTAAGCTTTTTAAAAAGCTCGAACGAAGCCGTGTTTTGCCACATATTTGCTGTCGGGCCGACCTTGAAAGTCATAGGTCAATAGACGATGACGGTATGCATTTAAAACTATTACACATGTAATCTGTGCATGTTTTCGCATATATGGTACACATTTCTTGACTCGTACAAATCATCTACGAAGTTCTTTGATCGCCAGCGTACTATTTCTATCATATTTGCTGGGGTGCTGAATTAATGAGGTCATACATAGGTCATAGGTCAACAATTATCGATCTCACACTTTCAAGCTGTCCAGAAATGAAATCAGCATGTTTAGTTTAGCTAGTATTGAATGTTTTAGATCGCTTGAGCAAGGTTTTGTTTTCCGAGCATTGTTGCTGCCGTGCCAAACTTGAAAGGTCATAGGTCAATAACCGATTGCGGTAGCCATCTAAAATCATGACATCTGTTCATTTTTTCGGGTATATGGTAAACATTTCTTAGCAATTCAATAATATTTAAAAAAAATGAAATATTTATATTTTTCAAAACAGTTTTACATGTTGACAAAATTTTAAAAATTCACCGTAAAACAAACCAAGGAATTTGTGACAAGAAAGAGGGCTTCGTGAATTTGTTTGTGTTTTCTTGTCAATATGCAGCACATTGGGACAAGAAATAACCAAATAACATTCTGACAAAAATAAAAATTAATATACAAAAATTCAACCATTACGCAAATGATAGTTTTGTTGTCACGATGTCCTACATTGTAATAGGAAATAGAAAAAAAGGACATTGTCACAACAAAACAAATTAATATAAACCATTTCCCAGTACACAACATAATGGTAGTCTTTGTATCACATTGCCCTACATTGTGACAAGAAATATATTCACATTCACAGAAAGAAAAAATACCACATCCTAAAAAAGGACACTATGACAACTCACAATTAAATATAATTAATCTTTATCAATAATATTGATGTAAATAATAACGTTTCCCTTGTAGAAAAACAAGGATAACATGACAAAGGATTTCGTAGCAAAAAAATATTGTTTTCATGATGTCCATTATTAAGATGACCTTCTTGACACCACCAACATATTGGTGTTTAAGATTACTGTTGCAAAACCAGTTTGCATTTTATACCTCCAAACACATTCTCCGTTTATTCCGATAGACCCTCCCATACAATTGTTTGCGAATGGAAAAACATTACAAAGTTCCTAGTTCACCATCATTTGCTATCCTCCACTATGAGCTTACTACTAAAAGGCTGTGTAGATGAATGTAACAACAGCAGGGTGACTCCAAGATTTAATTTTGGACGTTGGTGCGGACGCGGTACGTTGCTATGCACTCGCTGCATGACGCTTTGGACTAATAAACTTCGCTGCAAATGCTATGAAGGAGAAAAAACAAAGCAAGCAGTCGCATTTGCTGTTCATTTTGCTTTTGGTGTGTCTTTCTTTTCTGTCAGGAAGTCAAACCATTATTGCTTTACAAATAATTCATGTTATGTCACTTACGTTATAGTTTACACTCATGTATTTATCACGATGTCATGTCCTACCATTACTGTTTTTTATGAAGACCTCAACCTTTGTCATGATGTCCCATTACGATGTTTTTCCAGTCATGATGTCCTACCATTATTGTTTTTATGAATAATTCATGTTATAGCACTTACGTCATAGTTACTGCTCATGTCTTTGTGACGTTGGCGTGTCCTACCATTATTGTTTTTTTTATGAGGGACTCAACCTCTGCCACGACGTCCTATCACGATGACACACTATTGTTTATTTTTTTAGATCGCTTCTCACCTTTCTATATCACAGTTTAATTCTTTTTCTTTTGAAGTGAATCCAAAGTGACAAAGAGAATACGATATGGAATGGATCCGTTCCAGCTATTTCTCATGTCACTGAGACTGATGCTTGTGCTGTAGTTACAAAGAAAGCTGAGGTGACAGTAATTGATTTAACAAGGTGTGTATGCATATTTTTTTCTCATTTTTTTATTCTTATCAAAAAGAATGTTCATCTTGTAGGAATGAATGCGATAAAAATGAAGTTTTTTTATCTTGTAGGAGAGATTTTATGGGTTTTTTAATAAAAAGCATTTTTCATCTTGCATGAGTGAATCTGATGACGTTTTTTGTAAACGTGTATTTATGCATTGCTTTGCCTTTTGTTAATAATATGTATTTACACGTTGTAGGAGTGATTCCGAGGAGAGTGGTAGATCTGGGTCTGGGAGTGATAGTGATATGGATATACAGTCTCATGATGAAAATGACCCAACACCCATTATTGTGGGTAAACATCCTGTCAAATACAATCGGTCCGCAGATGGAAAGACCACTGCAGATTTTGCGACAATTAGTATTAGGAGAGTTTTGAACCTTAGTGGATGCACAATGTGTATCCACCACAAAGACACTTGTACTCATTGTGGGAAAGTGATTGAGAAGTCAAACCATCACATTTGTCATGAAAGTTTTATGTTTTTGAAA
>JAOQGN010290658.1:0-15959 GCA_027564295.1 Himantozoum antarcticum | reverse complement strand
ATTTCCTTCTCAGTTTGGGTAGGTCTACCTTTTTCGCGCCTCTTACGCTCCTCTTTCGCTCTCCTTTCGCTCCTCTTTCACTCCTCTTTCACTCCTCTTTCGCTCCTCTTTCACTCTTCTTTCGCTCCTCTTTCACTCTTCTTTCGCTCCTCTTTCGCTCCTCTTTCGCTCCTCTTTCGTTCCTCTTTCGCTCCTATTTCGCTCCTCTTATGTTCCTCTTTCGTTCCTCTTTAGACCCTGAAGGGGCCTTTATAACTGGGCATATTTGGAGCCTACTTCATTCCCGTTTGGAGACTTTTTCTTCGGTATAAGCTCCTTAACAGCATTGTCAAAGAACATTAAAGGAACCAAGGAATCTTTTTCTCATTCCTCTTTGGGTTCTCTTTTTGTAGTAAAACGGTGGAAGGTCAAGTTGGAACTTAAAATTATAATCATACAGGGTTTGGTTTTCATTTTTTGCCTTTTTTATTAAAAGAAGAATTCATTTTTCTATTACCTGTTGTAAATTATTTATTAATGGAAATATTATATAATTAAAAACAAAACAATTTAGTAATAGTAATTACTTGTATTATAATCAAAGTTCCACATCCATATCAAGGATCATATCCATGTCAAAATATCCATATATCTGATCAATGTCAATATTGCCAACTTGGGAAAGTTTCTTAATGTTGGATATCATTGTCTTGATTTTTGAGGTATTAATATGAATGCAATTTTCTCTGTTTCACTTTCCTTATAATGCTTCCTGTTGCTGGAGGCTGTGTAGTAACTTTTGTGTTTCCGGTAGCTATGGGAGTGCATGCAGTGAAATCATCAGTATACAATATCGTTCCGGCAGTAGCCTGAGGGACGATCATCTCCAAAGAGATTCCACAAAATGTGACTAGCTACATGTTGGTTACGTTGTTGTATGCATAATCAGTCCGGGTTTAGTGGTTGGCCTTATCTTCGACTGTCGTAATGCTACAGGTGAGATCTTACTTGTTAAAAAGCTATGTGTGGTCACAACAGCGGTGTTCTCAGCAAGCAGTTTGTGTAGTTTGCAGATGACTATGATACAGCTGGAAACATGAGATCAGTGCCTAACTGTAGTTAAACCACTATTTCTAAGAGATATCATATATAATAATTTGAATTCCGTTGAACTCAGCTTTCCAACGATATATTGGAAAGGTTTGTAGCTTTCTTCTGTAGCTGAATATTGAGATTCAAAAAAAGCTCCAACTAATCTTCAGACAACCTTGGAGAAATCAGATGAAAGTTGGTAGGGGGGCGTGACGCACCAATTGCTGACATCATCAGGGTACATTTATTCGTGTAATTGGTTTTATGATGTACATGTATTAAAATGCATTGGTCATACACATAGTAGTAGTAATGTACTATTAGTACTATTACTAGTAGTACTACATGTATTACTATTACTAGTAGTGGTGGTAGTGGTGGTATAGTGGTAGTAGTGGTACTACTGCTAGGCAATAGTAGTAGTACTACTACGAGGCATTAACAGCGGCAGCAGTGAGCAGCAACAGTGGCATGCTACATGTATTATTAGTATGCACTGATGCTGCAGCGAGCAGCAGTACATTTGAAAAAATGCTCAGTTTAATTTGAGCAAGCCCTATGATATTATTATATTTCGTTACCCGAAATAGGAGTAGGTTGATAACATTTATGTGTCTTTCCATTTTAACTTGTTATCATAATGGTTATTTCTCTATTTCAGCCGGACAACTGCTTTGCTCGGGGTTATTCAGTACCGACGCCCTCTCTACCTGGTTTGCATCTGTGGCACTGTTACACACCGTTCTCGGTAAAATAGCCAATAAGGAGACTTTGCTACGTGTACAGCTTGCAACAAGTGTGGGGACGGCCCCTATAACCCTCCTACAACAGTGCATGAACATACTCTCTCAGGTGACTATGATTATGACATTCTATATCAATGTAACCACCACATTTCCACTGGTGTGGCGACTGTAAACAGCAGATGTTCCATTATTATCCTAACTTGTATAAGTGCCACCGACTATTGAAAATGTAGTCACCACATATGTCGCCATAACAGTCACCACATATTGTCAAATAGTATTACATGTACATTTGTTTTGCCCATCTAGATTAAGTAAGCCACTTAGTGGAAAGACTCGAGTTGGCTTTGCTTTTTGCCAGCTGAAACAAAGAAAACACAACTCAATTTACATGCAAAGACCGCGTTTTCAATGGAAATAAAGTTTTTGTTGGGGTTCTCTTCACGCCGACCGGTGTGACAATGAGCTATGACAGTGAGACAAAGAGCCGTTGCAGTATAACGCCCGACATGGCAATGTCTATCGTCTTTGCGGTAGTTACCAACTATGCAACGAAAGCAAAAATGTATTTAATGTTCTTACTACCGCGGTAAACAAATAAATGGAATGGAATATATACATGGGCTGCACAAGCTTGAATACAGTCAGTTTATTTTGCGCATATGTAATCTTTCTTTGTTTAGGTAATGTTATTGGCCAAAATGTGTGTAGCTGAAGCAAGGACATCAACCTTAGTTATATTATGGGCTAGCAAAATCGGTCATAGATATAGTTAATTTCATTGGAAAGCTAGAAAATTAATTACTTTAATGAAGCAATTGCGTTAATTAAGTATAACAGTTGGCCCATTTAAAAGCCTGTGACACACTTTTGTGACTCATAGACATCACACTGGGGATCAGTGAGAAAGATCTAATTTTCAATATGCTCTATCTGGAAATGTATGGTACCCGTACTCATTTTACGTACTTCAGCTGCTGATAAGTTGCTTTCTATATATTTCCATGTATGCTGCGGTACATTTGGGATAAATTTAAACAATTTTGACCATGAACTTTCATTAAGTGAAGTGTGCGAAAACGAAAAGTGAATAATTTGTTCTTAATTGACCTTTGACAGCAGCACAGCACTGAGTGCTGTCAAAGGTCAATTTAAAACAAATTTTTCACTTTTCAAACACTGCATTTTATATACATGTATATATTATATAAATGTACAAACGGAGAGTTTTCTTTACTCTCCAGGTATACATGAACAATAAGGAAAATTCAATACACACCCAATTTATGTATATTTCAATGGAATTAAGGATATGCCGGGTGTAAACTGCTCAAACGTCAGTGTAACATTTCAACACATAATATATAACAAATATGCTATCACTGTTTTGGTTGTTTTCATAACATTATCGCTGATCTTTTGCAGAATTTTAAAGTTGTCTTTTCTTTCTTCAGCTGTCAACAAGAGAACAAAATTCCATCTAAATAAATTATATGAAGCATTGTTACATCTATAAAATTTGAAAGTTGTCTTTCCTCCTCAAGTATTTATAAAGTAGGACAA
The DNA here is from genome assembly GCA_027564295.1 of Himantozoum antarcticum. Taxonomy (NCBI): domain Eukaryota; kingdom Metazoa; phylum Bryozoa; class Gymnolaemata; order Cheilostomatida; family Bugulidae; genus Himantozoum; species Himantozoum antarcticum. Next base: position 12,579 of record JAOQGN010290658.1, on the reverse strand, counting down.
CTCCAAAAATAAATATCAATGTTATGTAATTATAATATTAAATTTTTATAACCTAATTATTATCTGTTTTTTTAGCTGATTGCTCTACGAAGATGGCAATTCATTTAATCACAGATTCAATTTATGTTATCTTACATTGTAGGATATAATATGGGTAAATTAGTAGGATTGTATTTCTAGGATATTATTTACTACTCTACTGGAAGATATTATTTTTGGTGAATCACCAGCACAAAACTTAATTAGCGGACTTTGTTTTTGGCGAATTTTCATCTAGCGAAATTTATAATCGCAAAAAAGTTTTGTATTCTATATGAAACCTTCAAATTGTACTAGTAAAACCATAAAATTTTTGAAGGAATTAAAAATGTTAGCGAAATTAATTTTTAGCGAATTTTTCATTAGCAAAATTCGTGAAAATTAACTCCAACCAATAATTTCTTCCAGTAGGGTATTAATGTAATATTGATGTTGATTTTAGTTTGATGTTCATTGAACAGCATTTCGAAATGATTTGGATATTGGATAAGCTCTATATACAATCTACACTACAAAAATATTGACAATTATTATATTATTGTCATTATTTTGTTATTTCTGCCCGACACCTTTAGCATCATTTGTGGCTACTGCCTACTAGAGATTGCTCTAACCATGTGCATGCCATGTATTTGTAGGGGTCACCACATCTGCAGACTAAGGCTCTAACCATGTGCATGCCATGTATTTGTAGGGGTCACCACATCTGCAGACTAAGCTAGGACTGCTTATGTTCCTGATCACATGGCTATCTAACAGTCCCACTGTAGCTTCTGCCTTCCTTAGTAATCCTTCCAACATATCATACTTGACGTCGCAGGTCAGCTCTCATGATAGTGATGAGAGTGAGCTAGTCGTCCAAGGTGCGTCCCGTCATTACTCAACTTATGTCTCTTTTAGTTCTACTTGATTTTGTTTATAAATATATTGTTTAATATATTAAAAATAGAAATAAAGAAATAAATCACACTAAAACATATAATGCAACATATATGCAGAAGTTGGCTATTTCTGTATAATTATGTTGTATTATATAGACAATCGTAGGAGTTGACAACCCTTGTATACCTTGTGGTATATATACATTAGGACAGCCAAATAGTAGGAGTTGGCAACCCCTGTATATGTTGTATTATATAGACAATGGGGCAGCCAGGTAGTAGGAGTTGGCATCCTTTGTATAATATGTTGTATTGTATTATATTGATATTTCTTAGCTTCTCAAGGAAGCTGTTACACTTCACAGTCTCTAAAACTAATTATAACGTGAACTGATAAAGGTGCATGATCATAAATTATAATCATCTTGTGAAGTTACATGCACTAGGTTTCCATGAGTCGACTAGCAAGTGAGTTTGGACATAGTCGCACCATGGAAAGACGCCAACTCACTGCTAAGCAACTAGAAATGCTGGCGTTGGCTGCGCGATTAGGACATTGTAGTCATTTAATGAAAATACACTCTATTAACCATGGAGCCAAGCTGAGCCTTAGCTAATTCTTGGCTCTAAGGAACAGGGGAAATATATAAATATGAAGCAAGGTAACTCGTTGATAGCTAAATTTCATCAGTTGTGGAACTATTCAAGTATAATTTTATTTACCCTCAATATTAATTTAATACATAAATTAATATTTGTAACTCCAGTATTATATTTTAGTAAAATGAAATTCCCATATCGTTTTCAAGTTTATTGGAAAACTGATACAGAGTTTCATATGTTATTTTGGGTGATGCAAATACTCACACAAGTTATTGCCCATCATATTATTGGTTTGTAATGAAATCATCTGAGATAATTGCTTTGCAATATTAAGAAAACATCATAATTTGACTAGATAACTTACTCAGTTAATACATGCATGAACACTTCATAATGGCCGCTAAGTGAATGCATACTATATTGGCTACTAAAGCTACCAAGCAGGGGAGATAATCGTAAAATAACACCAGAACATAACCAAACTCACTAGACCAACTCACTAACAGATGGAAAGACATCAACTCCTCAAAAATAGGCTAATTGACTACAACTTCGTTGCACAATTGTGGTTTTCAACCGAACTCACTTACTAATCTACCCTTGGAAACCCAGTGATAATCTCAATTTGCTAACTTCACAACGTTTCATCTACATGCATAAATTTGTAAAAATGAAAGTTCACAGAAACTATCAATTTATGTTATGAGCATGATAGGGAGATGATTCATATTACTGTTTCTGAACAGCCTTCTAATATATCTTTGTAAAAGTTCCCAAAGATTATAAACGTTCATCTACTACATGTTGTTGTCTCTTGGTGGGTAAATTGTCTTCAGAACCCTCCATGGGTAGCATTGTCAAGTATTTCACACAGCCACAAGATGTGACAGTATTTTGTATAGGTAATTTGATATTCATCTTTCCATTTATGAAAAATTATAATGAGTTTATCACCTACATAAAAAACAAAATTTACATCTTTAACATTAGATTTTTTATTTGGGTTGAAACGGAAATTGGTAACGATTGCGGTCGTTGCCTTGACAACGTGAGATCACATGGTTACAAACACATCGCCGGTCTAACAGTGGCAATGGGAAATGGACTGATTTTAATTCCCTTTGATCCCGGATTGAACCCATTAATATTACATAGGACTTTGCTTGTTTGGGTATCATATTTTTATATAGCAGTAGGACCAAGGGTTTGGTAAGTTTTTGGGCGCTAAGGAGAAAACAAAGACTCTAAGCACATGTTATGAAACTCTTCACATGCTCTTCTCTGATTGGCTGAAATGCTAGATAGCTTCGGTCCCAGACTAATTTTGACGCACACATTTATTGAATACTACATGCAAATAATACACATTACTAGTGCGACGATACTTACCAGGCTATAGAAATATTAATGGCAAATGCGTTTCTATAGCAGATTTTCTATAAGGTTTGCTAATATTTCCACCACTAATGATTTGCAACCAAATTCACAGTGAGATTATTGTGAATGTGAGACAGAGTGAGTGCTTATGATTACTTCACAATAATAACTCGTATGGTTTGTTGTTGGTATGGTATCTTATTATTAGTTTTAAAAGTTTCTTCACTGATTTCACATGCATATTTGCCCACCGGGTTAAGTCACGATATTGAGCATCGGCAATACACTTCCATTTTCGGTAGAAGACAAAATCTCGTGTTAAAACCTAGAATTTTTATGAAAAATATTTTTAATCTAGTTGATAAATTAATGATATTTTTTCAGAAATGGAAAGACCAATATCAAATTACCTATACAAAATACTGACACTTTTTGTGGCTGCATGAATTATTTAACTGTATGAAGACATTACCATATGTATATTCTATTGTATACTTCTTGTACATGTATAATTATGCTCTTGTAGGCCTGTGTGCGTTCCTGTTAGGTCTGTGTGTAGAATATAATAAAGACGACAATGACAAGTTTGATAAACAAAGTCTACGAGCAATTATAGACAAACGAATAGGTTAGTATTATTGTTATTGCCGAGAGGGGCAATGTTTATATTTTGTTTATTTCATCAGCATAATAACATATGACAATCAAAAACTGAAAGTGGAAGCATCCAAATGGAGTGATGATGTGGCCCAGTGTGCGATAGTGATGCTAGTAAAGGCACAGGTCCATTATTAGGAAGATGTGAAGGTTTTTCTCTCAATGATAGAGTTTATAATACGGCACCAGATTTGTTCTCCAGCTGATGGATAGTAGGCCTATGCAAGGTTACACAGGCTTATGCAAGGTCACACACTTTATACAAAATGCTGAATTACTAATGAATGTAAATCTAACTATCCTCCTGTTGCCATGGTTTCATTATTTTACGTTTATGTAAAATGTTTATGCTGTTCCATAGGAAAAATGTAGTGGAGACATATCTTACTCCTTGATTCCCTGTTGATTCATATTCACTTTTTATGTCGCACACAAATTGTCTTACACTTACATTTATAGATTCATTGTGTGTTGATGCTTACATACAACTATATCCACTACTCCTGTAGGTTTGTGATCCTAGTAACTTGGTATGCAATATATATACACTCTCAGTGATTGCTTTCTCCCAGTCGGAATGCCCACTGACATATAATAATATTGTTAGCAGTCATTTTGCTTGCTGTCGAAGTATTTAGTCAAGCACAGCATTTAACAGATAAGACAACATTGCAATGTGCTTGTTATTTAACCATTGTAGGTTTTGAAGTATACGCTGACAGGTTAAGTCAGGTGTCAAAGTGTGAGTCATACTCTCTCGCTGCCAAGAAGCCTTACATCTTTGCTAAACAGGCAGAGCAGGTGCTATTTGATCATGAGTTCACTAAACTATATAAATCTCTGGAAGTACAGTTGCTAAATTCCATCACAAAGGGAGATGAAGGTAGGTGCTAGCTGAAGACAGTCCATGATAGCAAAGTAAAAGGGACTATGGAACTTGAGCTAGGGCCAACATTATATTGGAGATATTCCGATCCATAAGCTTGAGACTGATCCGAATCCGATCTTACCGATTCCACGTCTGTGTGTACCGATTGAGATGCAAATCGATTCAGTTTAAAATTTATGAAATTATGCCTATATCGGAATAGGCATAATTTCAATGACAATGAAACCTGATTTAACATGAAATTATTAAAATATAGAAATCACTTTCATTATGGGTTTCTAGCAAATATGTTGTACAAGTATTGTGTTAGTAAAATATTCTAGCATATAAATTGTAACAAACTATCATGAGAATTGCGAAAAAGTCTTTCATTGTCAATATCTGAATATTGGCAATGACAATACTGGTTCCAATTCACTCAATTAGTGTTAATCTCTGGCGATTCTGATCTATTACCGATTAATCGGAACATCCTTACTTGATATTTAAGAATTATATTGGTGGCTCCTGAAGATATAATCAGGAACCTGACTTTGGCAAACGAGTGTCATTTATGCTTAGCCGAAACTGGTTTGTTGAGGGGATACTAGATCATTTTTTTGATGATTTGAATGAGGCAAGAATGCGGTTGAATGTTGTTGTATACTGTCATGTGCTATCATGTCTAGTGTTATATTACTTCCCCATTTCCTAACTAACATGTTCACATTACATATTGTCATCACTGATTTCTAATAAGCAAAATAAGTTCCCATAATAGAACATGGAACGAGAAACCTAAATTGCTTTTATGATGCAATTTTCATATCAGCTGGTGCATCAACGCATTCTAATTGTGCGTTCTGACCATATAGTAATATTTTGTCGGCATGATTGATTTGATATTGCTGACCTTTTGGTATTTTATTGATCTGATGTGAATTTGTAGACAAAGAAAGGGTTGCCAATCACGACAGTATTGTAACTCAGTTTAAAGAGCTTATACGAGTTCAGGATGGTGAGTTAGCGGAGCTGAGAATTAAATTAACTGGATACGATATGATGAGTGGACAGCTGCAACAGCTTAGGCAACAGGTTATATGATAATAATTATAGTTGATTTATTGATATAATGTTCAACCTCATTGCTGAGGACTCCGGCAAAAAATGTGTAAAGCTCTGTCTAAGGTTAGGTCACACTGTCTAGGAGTGGGGTGGTGGGGTCTTATGTAATGTCATAATTACTTAACGCTGGACAAATCACTATACCATTTATAATAAATTATCTTTCCCTATGCATTGCTGATGTGCTGATCTTGCTGATCAAGCTACATGTAGAAGTTTATTATCACCTTGCTATCATTCATATATAATTGATAAATTTATCATTCGAGCTAAAATAAAATTAATAAATGTGACATTACTTAAAACTTATATTTCGTCCTATTATCTGTTTGTAATCATTTTATATTCATTTACGTCATGTCATTTACGTCATGTCTTTCACGTCATGTCATTCACGTCATGTCATTCACGTCATGTCATTTACGCATGTCATTTACGTCATGTTTGAACCAAAACTACAAATTTCTCTCATCAGTGTCACCAGTATCATCAGTATCACTAATATGCTTATCTTAAAGGTTCAAGACTTAAAAGATCAAAATTCCTTACTGAAAACTCAGAAGTCTGGTCAGATGAATGGATTTGATCAGCCAATCAGAGAAGGTACCCCAACAGATCCATACCTGCCTAACATAGAACTAGATAATCTAAGGTCTCAGATGGAGCAGAAAGAATTCCTGATTGTAGAGCTACAAGCCGACGTAAGTTTTCCTGCTAATAGGGATGTGTGAGACTCATTGCAGGCCGAATGATCTCTAGGCATACAGCAAAAAGTTATTCCAAGGGAAGTCTTCTAAGATGTCAAAAGTCCATCTACTATAGGCAATTCGGTTAGAGTTTTGTCCTTTTAATCTGGTTAACTCAGTTTTAACCTAGGGGATCCAGGGCAGTTGAATCGCTACCAAACTTTCTCACCTTATGACAATTTATATATATATCTAATTAAACAAAGCCATGAGGAATTTAACTACTAACTTCAATATTTTCTGAGACTGATATTGTAGTATGTCCTAAAATATTTGCATGCAACGGTTTATCTTTTTCACATTTCGACTCTTTCAAATTTTTTATTTTTTTCAATTTTTCGATTTTATCTTCTGTTGAATATAATGAGACGGAGACGCCAGAGATGGATACAGTATTCCCATGCATTTCGATTAATCATGTATAGATTTCAATGTTATAGAAATTATAGAAGTTATTTCAATATTTTAGAAAAAAATTCTAAATTTGTAGTTATAAAAATTTCAAGTTGTTCTAATCCAGAGTAAGTACGGTTACTTGATATTATTACCTTTCAAGATATAATTGGCTAAAATAAGTATAACTTGTAATTTTGTGGTGTCTTCGGGATAAACAGTGGTATATTATTTGCTTGCATCAATTTGATTCTAAATGTATTAATAATCAAATCTCAACCTTTTTTTTCAAAGTTTCAATTCTTGGTCCGCAGATTTCATATTCAAACCGATTATTGTTACAGATTTAATCAACTGTCCTCTTGTTGTCATGGTGCATAGTTGGCTCCAGACATGAGTACAGTCTGTTATTTACTGATGTTGAGCTACATTAATCGCGTTTGATTAATTAAATTTACAAACATTGTAGCTTGGGTGGAATATATTAGACTTTTATATTAAACAAGGGAGATTCATGGTCTAGAACGATGGTCTAGACCATCGTTCATGGTCTAGAACGATGAAATTAATATCAGATTATGGCCACTATAATTATGGCCACTATAATTATGGCGGGAGGCACTGCACTCATTTCTGCTACAGTGGTGTAATACTACTGTGATACTTTGGTAGTGCTGGTTAGCAACACTTTATGTAGAAATTGTTTTAATTTTGACTAATTCAACCTCCTTCTTTGCTTTATAATGATTTGTGCTCTTTTATTATAGATGGAAAAACTAAAACTATCTAAACAGGAGCCATCACAAATTGGCAACGCCGGGGCAAATACCTCTATTGACTCAATAAGAGAGGAAGTTAGAGCTCAATTGCAAACAGAACACAACATGCTAGTCAACGATCTAAACACACAGAAAAATTCCTTGGATGGAGAACTGGCAACGGCAAATAACAAACTCAGCGAGGCTCAGACGCACGCTAACAAACTGACAAATGAATTGGACAATGTGAAAAGAGAGCTAGAAGAGAAGAGCTGCAAACTAAAGGAACTAGAACAATCAGTAGCAGACAAGGAGACTGAGAGTGAAGACTTGCTTCTACTATTGGAAACTAATTCTGAGAAGATTAGCAACATGAAGTCTAGACTTAAGGACTTAGGTGAGCAGGTATCGGAGTCTGAGGAAGAGGATGATGAAGATGATGCAGATGAGGGGATGATGTGATAATTAATGATAATAATGATAATAATAATATTGAAATTCTGGCTACTATCTACATGTAGATGTCACAAATTATTATAGCTTGAATTCTACAAATGTGATATCAACTGTTGAAGCCCAGGCTAAACCCATGATCCTTTGCCAAATCTAGGTTATCGAAGAAGGATCATTACATTGTTTATATATATAATTGGCAGATGGTAAGTCCGCGAATTTAAATTGGTTCACTTATCTTACCTATATCACCTTGCTTGCCGAATCAATTAATGTCCAAGTAACTACAACGATTCCTTTACAATTCCCTTCACTGCTTTCTCCCATAATGAATGAACGGAGGCTATTTATTTGTATTGTATGCATTTAATTCTTGTTGTCTATTATGGTGTCTAAAAGTTTTTGTTATCTTATTTTTATGATAGAATACATGTTTACATCTAAACTTAGAAATTAGATTTTGTTCTTTATGGTCACTTTCCAACACCAATGATATGGCAGCGTAATGGCGCCATTTTGTTTTGTTACGTAACAAGCAAAATGGCAAAATATATCCTCGCTATGGTTCAGCTAAATTTCGTACATCAAATAGATATAGATACTTATAATAATATATACACTATGCCATTTGGGTATGAAGTTGCCAATGGTGTGGTGATAATAAGTGCCAGGTGGGGGTGAGACTACTTTAAGCGTAGTCTAGAGTAGGACAACAGGCTAGAGCAGGACTAACGTTTGTCAAGCTCTTCTGCTTTGAACGAGGTGTGTGGGTACTGTTATCATCAAGATGAATTTCCATGTGAAACGCTGTGTAATAGCATAGAAATTCAAATTATATCCATCGAGTTTGAAAATTAATAAACTGAATAAAATTCAGATTTCTGTTATCAGCAATTGCATTGCCAAATTCTTAGCTTGGTAACACAGAAATAGAGGGGCTGATTTGCACAATGAAAATAATATATTACATATATTACATTTACAATATACATGTATTACACTAATAACTTGTGATCTAATATTCTGTATTGGCATTTCAAGCACAGGTTGTGAAACAATATTCAGATATCAATATTCAACTGTGACACAATACATTATTATTTTCAGACAGATATCCGCTGGTGTCATTTATCATTTATGAACAACGGCCTATTCCATTATTTTATATCAGCGGCAATGATGGTAGGATAAACGTCAAGTATGCTAATAGCGGAAATACTTTGCTTCCTTTGCTCCATTTGAAACTCTCATGCATTTTCCGTTGAGTCCACCAACTAATCCCACACATGCCATTCCCTTGGCACATGGCCTAAAATATCGAAATAACAGGTTTGCATTATGGATTATTATCATATAATGTTATGATATAATATTATCATAATAATGTTATAATAATATCATATAATTATCATACATGTATCATATCACAAAAGTAATTATATTATTATCATAATATGTATAGTATATTAGGCCAAACTCATTAGATCTGTGTCGTAAATTTTCAGTCGTAAGGATGAGCGAGTGAGGTATATAAATTTATAGAATTCTAATTTACAGATATTAACTTGTTGATGAGGGAGGTCAAGATACAATTTTATTTTTGAATTTTCTCATGTGCAAGCCACAATATATTTATTCTCCATCAGTATGTCAACATTTAAAGACATACTTTAAAAATGAGGTTCATTTATGACAAACCTCCTGCTCAAGATGCTTCCACTCAATCGTAGCTCAAGATGCAATTGCCAAAACCTAATTCAAGGTGAGGGAGCGAGGGATTTGAGTTTTCAATTGATCACTAATTTTTGGTGAGTGAGCGCTAAATTTACTGTTTAGTGAGCCTCCAAAATATGGCGGGCGAGGGGACACAGATCTAATATTTAATTAAGCTCGGCCTTATATAATACATGTATATATATATATATATTATATATAATAACATATATATTATTATCATAATAATGTTATAATGTCATCATATAATTATCATATCACAAAAGTAATTATATTAAGTAAAAGTTATATATTAAGTATATTAATATTAAGTATTTAATATTATTATATTAAATAAAAGTAATTATATTACAATTATCTAAAAGTCACGTTACAAACATTATTGATCGATGTTCTGATATTAAATTTTCTACGTAATATGTTGTCTGGACTCCGGATGATATAACATCACAATGTCTGTATCCTGAAAATATCCCATAGAAAGGTTATTATTGTCAAAACAGTACTTCACTAATTCAATTGAATTTTTGATAACCCAGTTATTAATGTCTTGCTGGTTAGATATAATTATGTACATGTATTAATGTCTTGCTGGTTAGATATATGTACATATATTAATGTCTTGCTGGTTAGATATATGTACATATATTAATGTCTTGCTGGTTAGATATATGTACATGTATTTCTGTGATAAATTGAACATGATCCTCAATGATTCCGGAGCCCAGATGCTATAATATGCTTATATACAACTACCCTAAATGTAATCCTTATATTATATTATAATGTATATAATTACGCAGTGTATATGGTGCAGCGTTCCCCCAGCTGCCTAGGACACACCATGCAGCATCCACAGACACCCACTACCAGCTCTTCGTCTGGACAATCTTGTACAGGACAAACAATTTTGTCATTGTCCCTCTGAAATTCAAAGTAGATTCATTCGTTTGTGTTGCATATTAATACATGTAGTTGATAACATTAATCACTATCACGCTCAATTTAAGTATAAATATCATACTCTTGGCAGTTGAAATTGTATTGTGCTACTTCCAATTAAGATAATAATATTTTGTAACATAATTTGAGGCAAAAAAGCAATAATTTTATTATTCCTTTTAAAATCTATGTTGGAAGAATTATAACCGGTAAAGCCTACTTTTTGTATTCAAGTATTCAATGCAAAACTTTTTTAAAAATATTTTCAAATCATCTTGGACGATCACAAAATTATATATTATTTCTGAAAGATGAAATAAAAAATCTGCCAGTCTATTATTATACTTAGTATAGGTATACATATCTGACATATGCATATGCATATACATATACATATAAGTATACATACTGCATTATTGAAAGCTAATGCAGTATGTATACTGCATTAGCTTCCAATAATGCAAACAAATGATGACTAAAATAAACACTTCATTAACCAATTCATTTATATTTTACCTCTTCACATCTGGCCGTACCATCTTCACTGATTTCGCAATACTCTCTAGTGCACGGTTCACATGAACTGGCTGATGTCATGGTCACCAGGAAAGCCAGTGCAACACCAGCAACAATCAATCTGTATGCAGTCATATTGAGAAGTCTTGGCATTGGATATAGCAACACAAAACTCTTGCAACTTGTGACCAGTAACCAAACATTGTCCATATTTATATCCGAATAGGGTCTCTCGTGATTCGTTGCCTTCCTTTGGAGGCTGTACTCAATAAGTTTACTGCACACCCCATAATATATTAATGTGCTTATATGTAGTAATATGTGTGCTACTGCGCATCGTGTAATATATACACCACGGGAAAAAGTCAGTGACGTGGCGGACAATTTACGTGTAATTCTATTATTTCATATAAGTTACATGTAGATGCTACAGACTGCTAGAGTTGTTTGTGAGGATGCTAACATCCTTGTATTGCGCTGAATACACAATAATAATACAATGATTCTTTGAGATGTTATCACAAAACAAAATTAGTATCAAAGTTTTTTATTGATGAACTTATTTTGGTAAAAATAGGCATTGATGCACACTGAACTTCCTTCATGTATCATGAGATATTGTGATACATTACATGATGATGGTAGATATTTATATATTGATAGCGAATGCATGTAATTTTTACTTTTAACCCACATACACATTGAACGATTAGCCAAAATGTACGTACGATTATTTTCCAGCCTATAGCATTAGATGTAGATACATTTAATGGCTAGATAGCCAGATATTTACAGTAGTTTTCTATCTTTGTGTTAATTGTCTTGCAATTCAATTATATTATATATAATAATATGTGTATATATTGTAATGTATTTGTATTGCACAGCTCTTCCCTATCGACCCAGAAAAGGCCAACGGAACTCTATATCATTTTATAATTATTACTCTATTATACAAACCTTGAACCTTAACGGTTTTTTACTATCACTTTGCAGCTATTTTGTATCTTTTACCATGTTTTAGCTGATCTAATCGGCTCGGCTTGCTAGGCCAGTTAGGTTAACTGATTCGGTCGCAAGTAGAGTGGCTAGGTCGGCTATGCTAGCTGTAGAGTCTATATAAGCAGTGGCTTCTGTTTTGAATACCCATTGGCCCTCGTTTCCGTACAGACTTTGGTGTGGTTAATCACATCTACATCTACATTACATATTTAGCTTTCAAAATGGAAGGTCTTACCTTCATCTCGCCCCAACAACTAGGGACATTCTGTGAGTTGCTCCCCTCCACCAGTTGTTGCTTTGGATTCTTAAAACTTTGCAAGCACGTCTTACTGGACGGCTGCAAACGGTTACAATAATAGTGTTGTGGTTTGACACGTTCCCCCAACCTGTACATAGCAGTAGTATAGTTTTGGACATTTGAGGCCCTCAGATTGGACTTTGGACTTTGGGTTGAACCCTAGCCTTAGGATGGATTTTTTGCGGGT
>JAOQGN010290549.1:0-15969 GCA_027564295.1 Himantozoum antarcticum | reverse complement strand
GCTCCTGCTCCAACATCATCATCATCATCATCAGCTTCTTTGCCTTTGAATAATGACCACCTAAAACTCTCACTCACCAAACTAACATCTCCATCTCCTGCAACAAAGTCCAAATCAGTGGTAAAGGGTACTAACCATCTCCCCATTTCACCTAAATTAACCCCTTCTAAAGAAACTGTCACTAACACTTCATCATCATCTACTAATATCCCCTTCCAATTGGGATTGGTTGCTAACTCCACCGCTATTTCACATGCCTACTCACAGCTAAAACTCATGTCAAGCGCTCCACTTCCTACACGAATGATGTGGAAGCGGTTGCAGAAAAAGTAGGAAGAGGAGTGAGCAAGTTTCGGCGTGAGATGCAGGAGAGGAAGGCGGGCGGGCGTCAAGTGATGAGTTCTTGTCAACTCCAGGTGGCATTTGCTGAATTCCAGGGAGTACAAGGTCAAATTGCACAAGAACTGCACCAATTAGGTTCTTGTTTCGGCCTTGTAGTGAATGGAATTGACCAAATGGTCAATGACCTCAATGACAACGAGGGCAAGTTTTTTAACGATTATTAGACTAATTTTACGTTTTTTATATTTTTTTTATTATACGTTTTTATTATGTCTTTTATTACATTTCCTCTATATTTATAAATATATACAACTTAATCCATTTCACTCGTTTTCTATTAGTTTCTTGGTATTCTAATTGATCAAAACAAAAGTTCCAAAATCATTGTCTATTCAAACCAAAGTTTCAAATGGGTCATAATGTCAAGTTCATCCAATCGGAGAAAGCATAGATAAATTCCAATCACCTCATTGGTTAGAGTTTTAGTAAATTTTACAACCGTACAACACCTTTTTTTCCATTATCACTCCAACTCTCGTGGTGGAAGGATCAGTCTCTAAGCTTCTCTCATCAATTTCAAAATACGTAAATGGTAAGTACTTCCGCATTCCAATCATTCCTAAGTGACATTGACAACAACATTCCTAACATTCTTAACCATTCATTCACCATTCATCAAACAATTTCGAATCATTCAAAAAATGTTGAACAAGTTTTCATTCAAAAATTATTTGAATCACTTTTCAATTATCATTCTTTCAAAACATTTCGAATCAACATTCATTTATTCATAAGCTCATCCAACTTCTGCATTCAAATCATTCCTAAGTGACATTAATAACAATATTCCTAACTCTCGCAACATTCCTAACATTCCTAACTATTCATAGACATTCGTCATAATATCTATAAACAAATAAATTATATTTCAATTAAAACTTACCGCAAAAAACTATAAATAAAACTTCGTACCTAAATTTAAAAAAATGAAACCTCTGTACCACCCACGCCTATTAATTACGAAAAAGACTACTTATAGATAACACCTACGCTCGAACTCTTGAACTCTTGACCTAGTAAACAATACTTCTGGTGGTGCTCTGCTCATTTTGCCCTTCTGTGATTGGTCGATTTTTGAAATACTGCGATCTCATTGGATAATATGACGGCGTCTTTGAGTGGGGGTGTCGAAAGCCAAGTCTATACTGCTAGCTATCGTGGTAACCAAAATTACATCTCCCCGGGGAGGAGATAACGCTTCAGACTCATTCTGAATGTAGCAGGGTTAGGGATGTTTCTCAACTCCACTGATAAATTATTCCACAGTGCAGATTCTTGGTACGTTGTAGTCCTTTGACCTGCTGATGACTTGAATAGAGGTAAAGGTATGTTGATGTTTGATCAATGAGTGAAATGTTTATGATGTTGATGAGTACCAGGATCTTCATATTTATGAAAGGTAGCATGTGATTTAAGTAGAATTTTGAATTTGTAAAGATTAGTTATCTTTAGGTGCAATAATATAATGTAACGGTGCAATAATATAATGAATTTGGAGAACATCCAACTGGAGTGCTGATGGGGTCCAGTGAGCAATAGCAATGCTAATAAAGGCGCCGGCCCAAGGCAAGCAGCAGCAGCCATCGCGGTAGCCAAAATTACATCTCCCCGGCGAAGAGATAACGCTTCAGACTCGTTCTGAATGTTACAGGGTTAAGGATGTTTCTCAATTCCGCTGATAAATTATTCCACAGTGCAGATTCTTGGTACGTTGTAGCCTTTGACCTGCTGATGACTTGAATAGAGGTAAAGGTATGTTGATGTTTAATCAATGAGTGAAATGTTTATGATGTTGATGAGTAGTAGGATCTTCATATTGTTATGGATGTTATTCTTGTATCTTTAGTGCGTATAAGTGTATTATTAAGTATATTATTTAAATTCTTTGATTCTGTAAAAAGGTTAGTGTCATCCGAGTAAAGGATTGGTGTGAGATATTTAGGATTTTTCTAAGATCATTTATGTATATAAGAAAAAGGGTGGGACCAAGTACCGAACCTTGAGGTACGTCGGAGTTGACATTGTGTACTCTTGTTATTTGACTTCTGTCGGTTAAATAATCTTGCATCCAATGTATAACAGATTCGTGAAATCCAAGATATTTTAGTTTTTCAACAAAATTGGATGGGTTACGGTGTCAAAAGCTTTGCTCAACTCAATACAAATACCCAGAGCACATTTCTCGTCATTGAAAGCTTTTAGTGTATTATTCATGAACTAATTAATTGCATCTGATTTTTTCGAAAGTCGTACTGGTTTGGCTCTAAAAGGTTATTATGTTCTAAACTATTTATAATTTGGTTATTGACTATTTTCTCTAAAACTTCGCTGAAAATGGATAAGATAGATATAGGTCGGTAAGATAGATACAGGTCGGTAAGATAGATAAAGGTCGGTAAGATAGATATAGGTCGGTAAGATAGATACAGGTCGGTAAGATAGATACAGGTCGGTAAGATAGATACAGGTCGGTAAGATAGATATAGGTCGGTAAGATAGATACAGGTCGGTAAGATAGATACAGGTCGGTAATTTTGTTGCTGATTTATGCTTCCTTTGCTGTACAAAGGATTTATTCTAGCTTTTTTCATGGCGGATGGAAATCTGGATGTCTCTATACTTTTGTTTATAATATTGTAATGGATAGTCCTCACTGCGTTGAGTGGGAATGCACTATTACGGAGCCCAGGCAACAATGATCTGGCTAGCTAGTACTGTCTGAGTGCAATGCCGTCCCACTGGCCGACTAAGGACGGACCAGAGACAAATGTAGGGGGAAGGTCTGCTCATAGGCAGAAGGGGGCGGGAGGACCTGCTCATAGGCAGAAGGGGGAGGGAGGACCTGCTCACACACTACAGCACAAGACAGTTGATGATACAAGTAAACATAAAACAGCTTTATTGAATGACTCAAAGAAGAGGTAAGGAGTCTTGTGTCTCGTGCAGTAGAATGGTAAAAAGTGATTCCTACCGCGAGTACAGAGGTCTTTATATACTACTCACGGTAGACATGACTTGGACGGCCTGTCCGTCCTAAACAGATAAGACTATATATCATAATATAAGTATTAATAGAATACACAGCCGGTTGATGGTCGATCTAATTACACTATAGTCCTGAGTGGAGGACTGTAGAACCCACAAATGTAGAAATATCCACAAATGTAGAAACAATCACTAATGTAGAAATATTTAACCACAAATGTAGAAATAACCACAAATGTAGAAACTTTTAACCACAATTGTAGAAATTACGCTTTCGAAACCACAAATGTAGAAATTTTTAACCACAAATCTAGCAATTTTGCGAACATTTATGTTTTGACAAATGTAGCAATTTTTAACCACAAATGCAGAAATTATGCTTAACCACAAATGTTTAGTAATTTTCAACCCCTAATGTAGAAATTGGAATTTTCTCAAACATTCTTGGATTCGACAATGCAAGACATTAGAGAGTTTCAGTAAGGAGTTCTCAGATAGACATGGTAGCCAAAATGTATTGCACTGGACTGGGTTGTCCATATACTCTGCTTTCAGCAACGCATCGTTGCCGATTACCTAGGAGATTTATTTGGGTGCTGTGCTCTCTAAAAAATACATGCTAATAAACTTGGCCGTTTCCATCGTCATGAAAGCTCTTAGCTAGAGGTGGAAACTGATGTCATCTGCCTGCCATCCTTCGTCATGCAAACATTACGTGACTCAACGCAGCGATTAGAGGACACTGGAGCTGATAACTTCGTACTGAACTCTCAAATATTTAAAGATCAGATTGGACAAAATATGTTCATACACTTTATTTTATAAAAATTCCTACTCAAAAATTTTAAAAATGTACCTCTAATGAACTGATGCATGCATGGCTCATAATAATTATTTATCAGATGTCATAGTGCTTATAATTAATCAAACCAAAAGATTAGTTTATTGAAGTTCGCTCAAACGGCTATGCATGTAATAAGTCTAATATAATATTTAACCAGATGAACATACGGAAGAAAACATCGAATCAAGAACCACATTTATTTGGATATAGCATTTTGAAAACTTAACATTTCTCATTGTATTGATTCTCATCTTCTCATTGTGATGTCATATCAGCCACTATGGTGATGACATCTGGTCACATGGTCTACGCTTAGTATCATAATGTGAAAAAAAGGGCATCTAAAATATTGCATAGCATGAATAGGTAAGTGTGAACAGTTGTACAGGGTGCTCAAAAGTCACCCCTGTACTTAATTAGAACAGAGTGTATTGTCAGGCTAAAGAAATATTGTAAATGTGTGACTGTGCCCATAATTAATCTGCCTGTATGATGCCTAAGTAGCTAGGGCATTGCTGTTATTTTACTGTATTGACTTGGTGTAAACCGGTTCTACTAGAGCTGTACTGATGTCTTCTGATTAGGGCTGAGCTGATATTAAATATTGCAACATTATTATTAGCACGTAATTATTGGGTTTCAGACATAACTATCAATTATAATGTTTGGCATATACACACTGGCTCCATAACGGTGATATTATAAAAAAAGATGTTGCGTATGAGAATTTGTAAACACGCATTCATGTACTCAGTTTATGCAATGAATCTTACAGTTTGTATCGCAGCAAAATCAGTGAACTGAACTCAATTGTGAGCTTTAAGTAACGGTTAGGTCTGGACATGATCAAAGTCAAGCTCTACAGTAATGGTGGTAATGAGATACCACCAGTACTGGTGGCATTGTAGGAAATATACAGTGAAGAAGTCGGCCCAGTGGAGTGGATATTTCATTAAAGCCAACAATAATACAGCAGTGTTTTTTAATAGATAATATTAGGACTGTATCCTGTCAATGTTATGTCAATGGACAATTCTATGCAATAATGTCACAGCGCTGATACAGTGCTTTTAAAAAATATATACATGTAAGTGTTTGCTATTATTTGTTGAGAAGATAATTTTGCAAAAGTAGTTCTTTTTAATAACTTGAAACATTTATTCCACACTAAAATAATTAACAAGTTGTTGGGTATGGCGAACTATGCGAATTTATACAGCAGGAAAATTTTGCTAAATTAATGAAATGGGATTTCTACATTTGTGGATATATTTTTTTGCTTTTGTGGTTATTGCTACATTTGTCGTTAAAACTTTCTGCATTTGTGGTTGAAAAAAATTCCTACATTTGTGGTTAAAAGTTTCTACATTGGTGGTTGTTTCTACTTTTGCGTTTAAAAATTTCTGCATTTGTGGTTGTTTCTACATTTGTGGTTAATTTTTACATTTGTGGGCTCTACAAGGACCACCAGCCAGCACATAGAACGCAACAACAATAATACTGAATTAGAGTGCAATAATATATATTGAGCAATAACAGGAACCATAAGAATATGGAATTACACCCCCCCCCCTTCCCCAGGTGGGGGGGGGGGGTGTAATTCCACTACAATATCTCAGAAAGCCTCTGTTAACATTTTAGCGTTGAACTTTATCATTTTTGCGGAAATGCCATCGAGACCTGCAGCTTTTTTCATGTTTATACTTTGTAGCTGACAGAAAACCTCTTCATTAGTTACGAAATTTAATTGGCAATTGCTTTATATATTTTGATTGTACAGGAGGGTCTGAAACGGATATGAGCTTCTCAGCCAATGACTTTTCTGTTTAAAACTTTAAAAGTATTTTTATTTTGTCATTTTATATCACATGATTTTCATTGAATTTTTTTCTACATTATAAACAGTTTTTTTTATGATATTTTATTAATACATTTTTTATGGCTCTCTGTCAGCACGTTTTTATGTACAGCGCTTCAGTTGTTTTAAGTGGCAAAATAAAAATATATAGTATATACTGCGTGGGACAAATTCATAATTACTTCGTATTTTAGAGAGAGTTCTATATTGAAAATAGTTAATTCATAACTATACTTTCATTATTGCTCAGCTTGTAGAAGATTACTTGATATAAATTATTTTTAGCTTGATCGCCTTGACTTAGACTTTGATCTCAGGGTTTGGGTTTTGAGGTTGGGCTTTTGGCATCCCAAATCAAGAGCTGGAAATTTAGTCTTTGATGTATCAACTGAACTGAAAGGAATTTTACCGATTACTGTAATCAGTGTTAATTTTCAGTGCTCGCAACACACACATTTTCTTATCACCGCGATGAGGCGTAATAAATAACTAACTAACAAAATAACACCAACTTTGAATTTTCACTTACCTCACCCCGGAGAAGAGCGTAGAAGGTGACTCCAAAGGCAAATAGGAGGATTGAGAATACAATCAGTACTTGAAGCGAAGTGGCGAGAATCTCCTTGAACATGACGACATAGATCCCAAAGAATTCAAATCTGCAATTATAGGAACTCTTTTTAACTGTGATTGAATTATCAGTGGTTTAATTCAGTGATGATTTGCTCTGCAGCTCAGGTTAATTTATAGCTACACTCGCCCTCTGCAGCAGTTTAAGAACCGACTAGCATTAAATTTCAAATTTCATTATATTTATTGTAAACGCTGTTTCAAATTTGTTAACACCATCACTATCCCCACCCGCAATAAAGCGTGCCTGGACCACATTACTATTAACTTTGACAATAAAATCATATCAACGGGTACTATACTTTCATCTCTCGCAGACAATTTACCAACTTTCATAATTATTGACGAAATTGAATGTTCTTTTGATACCCAAAACACATCTATTAAAAAGCGAGATTATATATCATTCAAAGCAGAAAATTTTCTGAAGGATCTAAATACTGTAGATTGGAATGTTTTAGTATAGCCAAAGCGATGTTGACACCATGTATGAAAACTTTTCAAAAACATTTTTTGTACGAATCTGTGATAAACACGCCCCGATGAAAGACGTCAATTTGATTAAGAAGATTAGAAAACCTTGGTTAACACCAGAGCTAATAAAATGTTTGAACAAAAATGACTATTGTATCGACAAACTTTAAACTGTCCTTTACATGCTAAATTGAAAGCGAAAATTTAAAGATTATCGGAACTATGTTACAAAATTGCTCAGAGAAGCCAAAGCTCTCTATTTTGAAAATATTTTGAATGCGGAATCTGATCCTAAAAAATTTGGAGAAGTTTAAATAGAGAGCTTGGAGAGGCCCCTAAATCTTCAAGCTTTCTCTCACCTAAAGCAATAATTAAAGAAGATAAAAAACTAACTAACAACGTTGAAATAGCTAACAGTTTAAATGATTATTTTATATCCATCGGGTGCACACTAGCCAAACGTTTCGACAACTGTGGCCAAAGCGAAAATATACCCCACGAAAATGATGCTGCTAATAGCCATAAAGCTCTCAGTTTTAACCTAATAGATAGTAAAACCATTGAAAATATGATTAAAATATAAATACTAATAAAGCCTCCGGGTTAGATTTAATCCCTGTAAAACTAGCCAGAATATCAGCTCCGGCTATAGCATAACCTTTAACAAAAATTGCAAGTATTTTTTGTGAAAGGTTGTGCCCGTCACTATTTTTAATTTATATTAGCGAACTTGTTGGCTCCACAAAATTACTTTAACCAATTTTATATGCAGATGACACAAACTTATTTTATGAATCAAAATACTTAACAGAAGATATCGATCTTGCGAATAGTGAGCTAAAACGTATTGAACTTTGGTGCAAAAAAATAAATTAACAGTGAACATGGAAAAAACAAATTTATGATAGTGAAAGATTACCAGAACAAAAGCTTTATTAAAGCCAACTCATTACTATTTTATGATAAGCCAATACAAGAAGGAGAGTATATAAAATTTATCGGTGTAACCATCGACAAAAATATAACATGGAAGCAGCATATAAATATTCTAATGAAGCAGTTACGACCAGCTGCTGGCTTAATCTACAAATGTTCACAGTATCTCCAAAAAGTATTCTAAAACTAATTTACAATTCATTAATTAATTCAAAACTAAATTACTGTGTGGAAGCCAGGGGTAATGCCCCCAATGTTTATATGCATTCATTAAACACTTTTGAGAATAAAAATTTGCTAATTATATTTAAGAAGCCTGCAATGAGCCATTCTGCGCCTTTATACTTACAATCGCATATATTGCCTCTTAATTAACTATACACTTTCAGACTTTTCATTATAGCACATTCTCATTTTTATCAATCACTGCATAATCTCACACATTCATACCACACTCGCGGCAAGGTTCACAACCTTGCGCCTCCACCTTCTTAATCTGCTGAAGGTCATCGCAGAATATCTTACAGATGCTCAGTGCTGTGGAATGATCTCCCATTACTTATAAGAAATATACCATCACTATATACTCTTTCAAACTGGCTCTTAAGCGCCACTTTTTAGACATTATTTAATAATTGAATTCTGCTTGCTCTAACTCATTTGGCCTGACGGCTTGACTCGCTGCAGTGCTATTGCACCCGTGAGCCTCATCGTCATCCTTTTCTATTTATATGTTTATGTAATGTAATATTTATTTGATGAAATAAAAAAAAACATATTGCAATACCTATCTTTTTTTAATTGATGAACTTCTAAAGCCAATATTATTTAATATCTATTTATTATTTCATTTATAGAGTAATACTCACTTCTGCAGAACTAGCAGCAAATTAATCCATGAGAAGAAGAGTCCGCACACTCCACAGTTGTATGCCCAGTCACCGCTGTTTAACCCAAACAGGTGAGGCACAATAAACAAAGTGGTAAATACATACAGCAGCCACTCCAGGTAATTGGATAACTCCAAAAAATATCTCCATCTCTGTAAATAATGCAATAACAATTTCATGTAGGCATATATCAATGGTTTACAACATCCATGTATGTAATGCTCGAAAAAGATAAAAATTAATTTGTATAATCTGTTCCAATTAAATAATTTATCACATTAATAATTCCTGTTGGAGTGACAAAGTAACATGAAAGCTGAAATGTAACGGAAAATATAACATAGAAAAATTAGTTTTGTTGAAAGCGCGAAATAATATGCACATAATGGATGGAAGTTGACGAAAGCAATTTTGTACAATTAAAGGCTCCCAATGCGTAGTTGTATGATAATATAATTATATTATCATTAAGTGTATTCGAAAAAGATATAATGTTGGTAACATAACTCCACATTATAGTTGACCGAATTCAATATAATTATTGCACATATAAGCAATATCAATATCAATAATGTGGTAACTTTCATATGATTATTAAACTCTTTTATAACAGAAGAGTTTACTAGTGTACTAATGTTAATAGCTTTCAAGTGTTAGCAATATTATATGTCTACGTCTCGTAATCGAATGGCTACAGCTAGATACATAAGTAAAGTACAATGTGTTACATGTACTTCCATACTCTTTGCGGACACTTAGTAGATATTTCAGTGTCTTTAACCGCAAATGGCATTCAAGCTCCAAACCCCAACTAAATTGTGGAATTTATAGAGACATGTAGACTCCATTATTAGACTGATAATTTTGATAAGGATAATAAGGATAAGCATATAGGAAATGAGGGCATACAGCTAGAAGCATTGTGATTATTATTGTAGCACACCATTTCAGGATAATCGAATCCTTGAGCATATTGATGAGGTTCGTAATGTCGAGTTCGCGTATAACGCAAAAATGAAGTGGTTAGAATTTATCGATAATTTATAAAGTACGACTGAGATCGTTGTAAATCGGTCTATTATACAGCAGCTTAGAAAATTTGCAATAAAGCAGATTGTTACATGTAATTCATTTTCAAGGCTGCATTCCATATTAACAGTTTAAACTCCATGTTACGATTCTGCAGGCAGTACCACCACCACTATAGGAATTAATTACATACCACCAGCTGTCTTGCTGTCTACAAAAATTTTGTTGTATTCGAATGTATTGTATATATTTTTTGTTTCACGAGTGAGAAATATGCTGTCTAAAACTTTCTGTCTAAAAATTCTGTTCAAAAACTCCTGATGATCCAAATAAAAAATGTCACTTTCATTATAATTATTGTTCGGCAACCAGCCAGCCATATCTTTACATGGAATACGGACAGTTTGCAACTGGTGTTTCGCAAATGAGTGTTTAAATTTAAAGATTGCGGTTGGGGTATTTGGTTGGGCGATATAGTTATTCCGGCTTTAATTGCCTAAGATGTCTCACCTATGGACACTCTGCTCCAAATCGGCATTTTCGAACAGTACCGGATTCCTTTAACACAACGGCAAATTGTAACATCATTACGGGGTGCTACATGTAGAAAGTGAACTTGCATGTAGTATATCTGTAGTTATACTTACTATCTTTTACGACTAAATATTATAATTCTCAAGTAGCCTCAGGACGCTTGCTAAAATAATGGTATTTGTGAGACGCCACTAGCTTTATTGATTTGCATTTCTATCAAGTTTGAATAAATAGTTCATTTAGGTGGAAACAACTACATGAACTATATATGTAGTTCATGTAGTTGTTTTACCAATAAATTTCCAAAATAATTCCTTATTTCCGACAGTAGTTTTACAAACTTAAAATATATGTGTAATCTACACATTCAGCTGGACAAAACACTATAATTATGCAAACTTACACAAACCTAGAAAATATTGCAAGTACAAGTACATGTGCATACATGTACATACATGTAGCATTGTGAAGTTGGCTTAGTGAGCGAGAGTATTTGCAAAGGCTTAGTGCAAGCGACATTGTAGAAAACAAGGGAAGTGGGCGGTTATAGCTTCAACTAGTTTTGTAAAAATTTCAATGGTTCAGGTAAAAATTAAAATCAACCTTACACCTTTCGTGCATTTTTGTACTCAAACAATTTTAGCAATAATATTTCCCATAGATCTGGGAGGTGGGAGGGGTCCCCTCCCACCTCCCTGCATAGGTACAGCAGTAACAGTGGTCCGATATATAGTAGTCAACTTTTGCTGTGCACCCACATTTCTGAGATTACAATATCTCAAGCAATGGGGGAGGCAGCAATGTTGTATAGAAAGAAGATTTTATTAACACTGTTAGTAATGGTTAGTGGTTACTAGTATTGTTAATCATGGTTTAGCTGGAAAGTTTAGAATTAGAGTACATGAGTACTTAGAAATCAGAGATGTGTACTTACCATCTGGATTATCTGAGCAAATTCTTTCACTACATTAACGCCCACAAACACTAGGACTATAATCATCAGGGGCATATAAACCTTCAACTAAAAAATATTTGCAACAATAAAGTAAATAGCTGGATATATTTTCTATACACCTATTTAAATAATTTATTACTTTTAGGACATCATACGGAATAAAAATAATCACATTAATTACATATCATTTACATGTATAATTATTTTTTGATTTCGCTATAGAAGATTCATCACAATAATTACATAAATTATGTATCGTTTGAGTTCACTATAATTATAACATTCACATTATAAGAGCAGGGGTACAAACGGATTGCAGATAGCCAGTAGGTTACAATGAGTGTCTGGGGTATCCAGCACAGAGAGCCTCTTACCAAACTACCACATGCTGCTGGAGATACCAACACCCGCTGCTGGAGATACCAACACCCACTGCTGGAGATACCAACACCCGCTGCTGGAGATACCAACACCCGCTGCTGGAGATACCAACACCCCCTGCTGGAGATACCAACACTCCCTGCAGGAGATCCGGAATCAAAAATTAGTTCTTTACTTATACAACATCCAATACCTGTTTGTTGTAGTCATCTAAGGCGTAGCCATGCTCAATCTCAACCGATGCGTTAGTGTTGTTAACATGAGGCAGGATTGGAGTGGGACCAATCATCATAATCAGACTGGTGAAACACGCCAAAAATAGTCCATATACTAGTAAATTAATAAAGTGCAGCCAAAAGCCAACGGCGCCCCTGTAAAATACAAACATGAATAACAAATACCGAAATCGGAAATAATTCTGTTTAAATTTGATACAACTACTTAGCTATTGGTAAAACAAAAACAGCCCGAGTTTCGCTGTCCAAGATGAGGCTATGCAAATATTGTCTAGCAGTATAACTACGTAGTTTGACCTGTGGGTGGATGGTACCCCCACTCCCATTACATTTACCATCAATATTTAAAATTCGATTCACACAATTTAAATGTATAGTGCGCAAAGAATATAGATGTGCGGATAAAGCCTCTTAATAAATCAATTAAAATAAAAAAGGTTGATTTGTCAATAAACAGAAATGCAACAGAAATATACATGCAACATAATCATTAATACAACAGAAATTTACAATCCAGAACATTCTTTTTTCTCCGAGTGATAAACATAGCATACAGCCGCTACGGCTAGCCCTAGCAGCTAGCACAGTGTTCACAGTAGTGGTGGTCTGATGGTTTGGGAGAATGAGAGAATTTCTCTACTCAACCCCACCCATCTCATCACCACAGACAGCCCGGTGATAGGGCTTTACATGGCACATGTAAGACTCCCCAGGCTTAGGTATTTATATAACAGGGTGCTACAGATATAATGTAATTTAAGATGCAAAGATGTGGGTTCCAGTCTCACTTACAAATCGGGAGGTTTTTTTGTTCCTGTAGGAGGTTTTTCCTCCTTGCCAATCAAACTAATAATACTACCACATAACGTGCAGTGGGCTTCTCTCTACTAGTTACTGGTGCTATTGGATTGGCACTTAAAAGAATATGTCTGGGAGTACAATACTTATTATTATTATTATAATTTATTATTATTAAGATGACAAGATAATCTTACCATTTCATCTGCACGAATCTGAGGCATACGGGATGAGATAAACACTGCACTCTCTCATATAATACCATAGTCTATAAAATAGGTAATTATATTAAGAGAAAATCATTACAAAATCAGCAAAGAATATATTATAGCAAAAAACAATAACAATTATTTGCATTGCCTTGCAATTAGTTTAAAACAAATTATTTAGAAACTTAACACAGAATTTGAATTGAGGAAACTGATTTGCTAAGCTTAACTGTGATGATAACGAATAATTGTTGGTGACGCTTTGGAACAGGTTGTTGTGACACATTTAAACAGGATATCATGGCACATTAGCACAGGTTGTTGTCACACATTTAGACAGGATATCATGGCACAACAGCACAGGTTGTTGTGACACATTTAGACAGGATATCATGGCACATTAGCACAGTTTGTTGTGACACATTTAGACAGGATATCATGGCACATTAGCACAGGTTGTTGTGACACATTTAGACAGGATATTATGGCACATTAGCACAGGTTGTTGTGACACATTTAGACAGGATATTATGGCACATTAGCACAGGCTGTAGTAGGGTTCTACACACCGAGAGCACTGCCATAGGTATCGTAGCAAGTTCTACATTTTCAGGAACATCCTCCTCATGCGTGGAGTTGTTTGGGTTCTTGTAGACAATATCAGGGTTTGTTCTGACTAAATCAAAGTGGTATGTGACATTGTAATCTTTGGATGTCGGATCATGTGCTGACTTTTCTGTACAACTATCCAGCGCAACCTGCAATGGTTTTACTATGCTGTATTAACAATGTCTTTAAAATATAAAATATTATTAATGAATAATGCATTTTTATTAAAATAAATATGGTAATAATACATCGAAAAATACAGATAATTGAAATTATTCTTATACTCTTAAAATGGTAATATATTTTTTATTCATTATGATAATATTTCTGTCATACATTTACTTCTAATCGGTGTAAATAACTGGCTACTTCCTGGTCACCATCGGGCAAGAGTACACTTCGGCGATCATCAGTCTTTCAAACCCAAAACTCTGTGGCGGCCCAAGGGACAGTTGAAATTATACTGAGGCAACAGATAAGGATTTTACCCTGAACCCTAAACCCTGAACTTTGAACCTTAGCAGTGAACCGTGAATCACAAACCCTGATCCTAAACCTGAACCCTGAATGCTAAACCCTGAGCAATGAACCCTGAGCCATATGAACTCTAACCCTAAAATTTTGAACCATGAACCCTCTAACGACAACTCCATTACCTGTTCCCTGCAGCCATACCACTGTCCTATCTTGACTAACCTTGCATACTTTTTGTAGAATACTGAGAGCAGAAATTATTTTTATTGATGAAAAAACATTCATGCACACATATATGTAGGCTACACACATAAGTTTGTTTAGTTTTGATACATGATACAAAGTTGACCAATTATCATCGAATGTTTTATAGGATATTTGGTGATGTCTGACCACTGGTTTGATGAGTACGTGTTTGTAGCAGTTATTGACCAGTCACTGCTAAGCGATGAGATCTTAGACATGTGGAAACAGGAACCAACTGTACTTCCAGCTTGGGATCCAATAGGTGCTATGGCTAGTCTATAGGTTATGGGCACATAGGTACTCAGTCTACAAGCTATAGAGACATAGGGACACAAACTACAGTGTACAGGGACACAGGCTAAAATATGTAGGACTCCGTCTACAGGCTACAGTACCAAGGCTATCGTCTATAGGGCCCAGTCTATATCTTTGTTGCAGGCTATTGGCTATAGGGCCTCATGCTACATTCTATAGGACCTCATGCTAAATTCTATAGGAACTCATGCTACATTCTATAGGAACTCAGGATATGGTCTAGAAAGTTCTAGGCACAGCAAGTAGTTCTAGGCACTAGTTCTAGGCACAGCAAGTAGTTCTAGGCACTAGTTCTAGGCACAGCAAGTATGTTAAACAAACTGAGGAAGCTGCTCTGATGCTACAGCTTGTTTATTTTAATAATTTCAATTTATTTCGGTATTTACTAGAACCCAATAAAGTAAATAGAACAAACCATCTAATGAGCAGGTTTATTCGTTCTCTATCTCTTCATTTAGCACAGTCTCAAACTGTATTTGTATCACCAAAATGTCGGTCTAGTTGTTGATACGGAAGCAGCAGCAAACAGGAAAGGCAGCAAAAGAAAGGCAGCAAAAGAAAGGCAGCAAAAGAAAGGCAGCAAACGAAATCCAGACTTTTTAACAAATAGGCTTTCATAGTCGATATCAATAATGTAAATGAGGTGTAACACATTGAGGGGTAACCTAATGAGGGGTAACTTAATGAGGGGTAACCTAATACAGTCTATATTTCTGTTTCCTTGTGCTGGGACCATTATTTGTGGATTATTATAGTCAAATCTTTGCATATCTATTTGTGATAAATTAGTCAGTGAGTGGATGAGTCATTAGAGTCCAACTGACAAGTTCAATCAGATAAACTATGTCAACAAATGAACATACATTTACGTGTGTTATAAAATAAATCAACTAAAAGTATTTGCTTGGATATAGCATCCTAAACATCCTAAACAAGGGATAAGTTCAATTGATTGCCACTGTGAGAACCTCAAAATTATAGTTAGTAATTATTTTAAAGGCTGCTAAACATGGCATGCAAACAATAGTGTTAATCCATTAATACACTGACAGTGACAACTGGGTGCTCTCTCCTCTATGTGCAGTGTGTAGAGGTTCTGCCACTGTCCCTCCCCCCTTACATATATATATATATATATATATCCCCCTTACATATACATGTATA
>JAOQGN010290438.1:0-15985 GCA_027564295.1 Himantozoum antarcticum | reverse complement strand
TTTGTATCTTAACCTCCCTCATCGAAAAATTAAAAGCCGTAAATTATAAGGTTGCAAATTTAAATACCTCACTCGCTCATCCTTATGACTATGACTAAACATTTAGGACACAGATCTAATGATTAATTGAGCTTGGCCTTACTTGGAACTGTGTCACGTCACCTATGGCAGTTACGCAGTCTTAACACAACAATTTACAGAATGCTACATATTTTCCTCAGTTGTTGATTTGGAAGCACCAGGAAAAATACCAATCACGATATCACTTGGATTTTCACTGAATGTTTGATAAGATTCCACAGGTGTTCATTTCGGTGTGGTCCCCACTCACTCTACGGAATACCCATCTGCATACTACTACCACCACAGGGATAGAATAAATAATCTATTAATGTCACTTGTGGAGTAAAGTGATTGTATATTTGTAATTTTGGGTAGAATTTTCTATGGTGTCAGACGGTTTGGTCAAGTGCTCGATTGCTGTACAAACTGTTGACATCAAATAAAACGGCAGTTGTGGAATTGGTGACTTCAAACAAAATATTTTTTCTGTCTTGTCTATAACATATTACGTACTTTGTAGTTAACTTTTGTCATTTTTTAAGTACCAACGCAAGGTCAAGGCCTTCTTCCTCACCCCTCCCCATCACATTTTTTTTTTTACTGAATACTACATTAACATTTAGTAATTTGACATAGTTTGCCGAGTTGCTGAGAAGTAAATGTTGCAATTATTGTATAACTTTATACACACAATGACACAAAATGACACACGCAGAATATGTCACATATCGCTTGATTTTTATTTGTGTATAAATCAGGAGAAATTTCATTTGTGTATGAATCATTTGATTTTCAGTTTGCCACTCTTCAGCTTCTACAAAATGATATGCTGGGACTGGATTACTGCAGGCATTGAAGACACACTTTCTTATGCTAGGCTGAGATTGGCATGGCTTAGTTTCATGGACCTTTTGACGTATGGATCGGCACAACAACTGGCTTTTATCTGTCAGCATTGTGGTATTGCTCCTGATGTTGTAGTGTGTGATGGCATCACGCTTAGTTTTCAGAGGCGGTTTCTCACCCAGCTTGCTACTACCACTCCAACTACAGAGTGTTCCTTGCATGGATCAAAGTAAGAACAATTCAGAAATTTCAAAATAATTTTATTGCTTATTGTAGAACGATGTAGTATTTCCACATACAAAAAAGTTTATGCAGAATTGCCACAAGATTTTGTGCTCTTAATATTTGACTTGCTTGACTTTTTGGTTTAGTTAAACGCTTGTATTTGATATAGAATGTAGCAGAATGTATGGCTTGTATTTCGTATAGCAACTGGGAATCTTGAAAAATATTTCAAACTTGTACCTGTGAACAGAGATGAACTACTTAAAACGTTATGATATAACTAAATGTAGGATATGGATCACTAATTAAATTTAAGACTGAGTCCTGGCTGCGTTTTTCAAAGGTTTTAAAAATCCAGATTTTACTCTCTAACTCGAATGGAAATGCTCCAAATCACTCATACCAGCTATTTTTTTAAAACTCTTTTCTGGATCAGGCGTTGGCGTTGAAATATTACACATTATAACTAATTTGTAGAGACTAGGATCCCCATAGAATAGATGTAACATCTCAAATATTATTGGACAGCTTTTGTAAATTTATAAGTTCTGTATACTCTGCTTGGTTAGCCATACATTGAATATATTTATGTTATGCAGAAAATTAATAAATCCCCTAATAGGATTTTCAAATTTTGTCTAATTTTTGGCAATTGTTGTGAGACCCCAGCCCCCACTGGTCCTATAATGACAAACTATACTTAGCAATTGCTATTCCTAGACAGTAAACTGTCACAAAGAAATATTAGCCCCCCCCCCTCTACTCAGCCGTTTGTCTGTAGCCACACAAAGGTAACCATTGTATGCACATCCATTGAAATGGCGAGCATAAGCAACTAACCATAGTTGACAGCTAAACATTCTGCTAGCACGGCTAAATACTCGCTATCAGCACAATGTAGTGTCGTCGATTGTAACAGCTATGCAAGAAAAACCCCTGAGTTGAGCTTTTTTAGCTCCATGGGAAAGATCGTAATATAAATTCAATTTAAATAATATTATAGATTAATTATTCTGATTTAGTCTTAACTTTAAGGTCCGGTGTGCTGTATTTATCTGACTGCTAGTGTCTAAAAAGCGGCAGGACACCTGTAAAACCTGTAATGTGAGGGAGGAAATCTACTATTCTGATAAAAGCTATAAATCTCTAATTAAGCAGTAAATGAAAACTTCCGACTATTTGGTCTTAATTGTCACCCTCGGGGGTTCTGAAGTAGGTGCTAGTTGTAGTATATGGAAGAGTCGTTGCTATACATTCAAAGGAACGCTTAGATTCTCAGCTATCTAATAAATTATTAGTTGAATGTCTGAGATAATTCGATAATGAGTTATAGCATAACAAAGCATTTGTGAATATATCCTCCTACGTCCATAGGGCTCAAAGTGTTAATGATTAGTAGGCGAACGAATTTCTTAAATGATTGTTATGTTCCTTCTTGTTTGTCAGATATGATGAGCGCATATTAGTCAGAGACCCAAAACTGAGGAAAGCTATCCACAAGCTAAGCTCGGTGGACGAACATTTGCTTAAACATGTTCAAACCCTTGAACCATGGCTATATCCCATCCTGGCTCAGTTTGATAAGTTTGAAGTGGGAGATATACCAAAGTCATGGCTGAAGTTTATAAAAGATATAGCTGCCAACACTTCAGCGATTGGTCTGGTAGATGATCCTCCTCGGGCTTTAGCGATGCTTAACTCATTAACAGTGAACTCATTAACAGCTGATACTGAACTAACAGTGGTAAAGGACTTGTTTCCATCATTGTATGCAGTCTTACGGCTTGATATGAACTCCTTGCAAAGATGCCTATTGCCCTTCTTTGAAGTTCTTGCTCAGAAGATCCAATATATACTTAGTTTCACAGCTCATAACATTCCACTGCAGCCTGGACAGCAGCATTGTCAGCTAATGCCTGCTCTTCCAGTCTTATCCAGTCGTGGTGTCTATAGTATGGACAAGAAGAAACAAAACATTTGCAACAAAAAGGCACCTCGCCACAAAACTCTAACACCTGGGGTATTCACATTGAGTTGTATTCATGGTATGTTGCTATTTAATCATCTAATTTCTCACAGTACTGTTTTTAAATTGATGGTTCTATTTTGAAATTGTGTTTTCAAAATAGATGTTCGGTAGTCTTAGAATGTGATGATGTTTTGAACATCATTTGATGGATTGTTTGTGATTGTTTTGAATCTTTTTATTATGTTTGTACTGATATGTTAAAACAAAATGCACATAATATGTTAAAACAAAAGGCACATAATAATTTAATGCTCCCTGAAATACAACTTTTGCTCTCTCGCTCAATCTCAAGTTTAAACCGCAGAGGTAAATTGCAATATCTAATTTAAAAAATGCAGAGAATCATGAATGCTTCGTCATACTGAAGGACAGGTTATGTTGGTTTTAAATTTCTCTATTTCACTCCGTACTTTATTTTCAAAATGTTATATGTCTCACATAATTTTTTATACACTCACAACAATATTCTGAGAGAATTAATAGATCTAGAGCCTTGAAGTAAAAAATAATTTTATTTACAACACCATCTTATTTGCATATTGCCCCATAGGCCTCTCTATGGCAGTGATAGTTTAGTTAATCAGCTAATTAATTTGCTAATTAAGGTCTACTCAGTGCATTAACTAATACATAACTAGTAAATTGTGTGAGAACCAGTAGAGCTAGAGACCTGAATCTATTACCATTGGATTCTCCAAACAATTATCGCAGCAATCGCAGCAGCTTCATGTGATTGATCATTTTGCATGTTTGGCAGTTTTCATGCAGCTGTCATAATTTTGTTTATTGTGTTAGGTGTATGTTACGGCTTTGAAATTATGCAAAAGTATGAATCTCCAGATGTCCCCTTCACAATTCTACGAACCAGATTCTCACAAGGTTTGTGGCCTTCAAATGTTGTTGTATCGTTGAGCAAGTTAAGCCTACAGTATGCAACCAAATGACTATATTCGTAATGGTTCAAAATGCCTAATAATGTTAACAAGAGCTGCAAACACTATGATGATTTACGTATGTGCATATTATGTACGGTACGATATGTAGTCAAGTATTTTATCGTAATTTCTGCCTTGTGTATTATTTTATGCTATCACTGAATTTATATAATAATGCATGATTGTATTTTTACTTTATGACTTGCATACAGTGACATATTTTTGTGCAGATATTTATTTGCTGACTTGACTTCATTTCCAGCTCCAAGATTGGTCATCTATGACAATGCCTGCAACTTGCATGATTTCTGCCTTAACAGAGATCCTGGATTCTTTGCCAAGACTAAGTTCTTTGTGGATAGATTCCATTGGCACAATCATAAAGGTTAGTGGATTTTAAAAGCTTGTTGCTGCTACAGTAGGTTTAGACCTAGCCCAGCGGGTCTAAATGGAATGGTGAATGGTATAGGAATGTATTCTGATTGAATAAAAATGAATCACTCACAAATTTCCTGAATCTGATCATCTGTTGTCAGTTCCTACACAATCCTGCACATTCTGTCCTCACCAGATTGGGCCTAGGCCTCTAGTACATTGCGACGTCGTTTGATTGTGGCCCAGTGTGAACATGGTCGTGCTCTGTATTACATGAAGCTTTATATTAGAAAATTAGATGCTGTTTACTCAATGTAGAAATTCGTAAAGTGGAAGCTAATACATGTGAGACACAATAACATACAAGCAAGCCATACAAGCAACCATCGACCTAGCAGTGTACAATTATACATTCTTGTGGACTGAGCCGGTTACTTTTGGCTATATGCTGTGGTATGTCAACCTTCCAATTGGCTTTCAGTTGATGAAAGTCATGATCCAATTTCTCAAACTACAAACCAAGCCAAAGTTTTATCGTCGATCACAATGCCATGGTGATGCTGTTAATGTTTCATTTGTTTATAATGTTTACTGTAGATTGTAGTTCGGGCTATAACATTCGAAATTTCTCCAAGTATGACCGAATCAATACTCAGGTAAGTGCTTACAGCTCTATAATTTCCTTAATTTGTTGTATATACACGTAAATATCAGCTGTGTATGGATGGCTCAGCTGATGAAATCCTCAAGCGCAACCTAACCAAGACAGTGATGTCTGCTAAGACTAATCCCTCCACACTCTCATTTTTCTTTTGCAGCCAAACAGATTTTGCACCCAATAAATTTTCCAAACAGAATGTTATTCTGTCACTTTCAGTTCAGGTTCTTGTACCCCAGACTTTGCATACTTGTACAAACATTTCCAAAATGACTGGAATTTACACCTCATGTTCATTTGCACAATATACTGACTTGGCACACATTCAGCTACATTCTTCATGTTGCCTACTTGGAACTGCATTCTCACTTCACACTATGTGCGAATTCACTGATACTGTTAAATTTTGATTTGCATTGCAGGTCGCTGAACAAGTGAATGCCAAGTTGGCCAACCTCCGAAGTCTTTTATCATATTGTAATGAAGAGAATTTCAAGAGACACTTGACAATGTTCTTATGGTTTTGTAATTCAATTACTCAACCTAGTTCGGCGGATGAAGTCTCTAAATTGATCCATAAGATTAGAACCATTTACATCAGGCATTAACTCTTTTACTAGGAGGAGCTACCGGGTGCAGCTTTAGTAACATTTAAACAATTTCAATAGGCTGTTGGGTGCTGACATGCTGAATTGTTCATATGAGTTTTGAGTAGACAGTCATTTACTCTAGTAAAAGTGATATGATGACGTTACACTGCAAGCGTATTTTTGTGGATTTGTTACCCATTATGAAATTGTAAGTGTATGTCATATGCATGTATGTTAGCAGTATGATGCAAACATTATAATTAATCAACAGTAATCAAAGCCAACTCACTGGAGTTGCGCTCCCTTTTTGATCTTATTAGAGAGCGTAATTTATGATCTATTCCCTATTATTTTTATATTGTACTACTTTTATTTATTTAGCACTATTTTATTCATATTAATACTCACTCCTTTACTAGCATATAAGGAGTAAAGTTCAATCTTTGCATTCACTACAAGAACTACATGTACCTTGTTATTATAATCTATTTTGTTAATAATACAGTTAACCCTAGCAGTGTCCGTTAAAAATGGTCAAACGGCAATTGAATCACTTATTCGTAAGGCCTTATTAACACTATTACCAGACCGTGACTAATTATGAATAAATTAATAAATTTATACATTTCCTGAAAGCTTAGATGCCTGTTAGGTGTTTTTCTTTTCGTGTTATGTCTACAACATAAACTAGGTAAGAAATTTATATTCAGCGTTTAGTTGTTTCATGCAGAGAAGATAATTCTATGCTTTATTTTTTTATTTTTTGGTCTGCGACGAGAGTGTCTATTTTATAGCTTTGAGTAGCAGCACATGAGTTCGGTGCTTTCTTCTTCATTTTCAGAAAAGTAATGAGGAATGTGCACAAAGACTGTAACCCCTCTGTAACTACAATTATTGATATTATTTGTAAATCTGTAATTAATTATGTAATTGATGTTGGACAATAAATAGGTCAGACCTCGCAGAAATGGGGAATTGCATAGCATGACATCAGCATTTATAACATCTGTGTATAAAGACTGTGAAATAAATTATTTGCAACTTGTTGACAATATTTCTAGCCCACTTCTCCGGAATACTGACACTTCGAAAATTACTGTTGGAAATAGTCCGTTTTTAGATTGTGGATCGAGGTTTTATAGTTCGCTGTTTAGCATGAATACAGGGACCATAGGACATTTCTCCTGAAATTACAGGCCAGAGGATCCCCGTGACAATAACTTGCATGTTTTATGTGCCAAATATGGTCAGATACATATAAATTCTCTTGCACTCTTGAGTTATCGCTGTTTAGTATGAATACAGGGACCATAGGACATTTCTCCTGAAATTACAGGCCAGATGATCCCCGTGACAATAACTTGCATGTTTTATGTGCCAAATATGGTCAGATACATATTCCGGGTCAGACATATATAAATTTTCTTTACACTACCAGTTATGTCCAGCCTGGTATACCCAGCGGTCTCTGAGGTTGCCTTCAGCATAAACGTCAAGTAACTTACACATCAGAGGACATAAAGCGTATTATTCCTGCCTCATTGGTAAGTGAAACAGTGACCTAGACTTCAGGAGTTGACTTCTCTCAAGTAGACACACAATATTATAATTCTAAGGTTTACAACAATATTATGCATAGTTTTCATGTTGTAACCTGAGCGGAGTAGAGATGTGAAGAATGGAAACTTACGATATGTTATACATATGCATATATATAACATATTATATAGATACATTGCCAATATGGCATAATTGTTGATTTAGCTTAGTAAGGTGATGTTAATTAATATTTCCTGAGAGATATGATACAATGTCTTCTCGGCTGACCTCACTCCGTAGCCTACTTTCACCTCTAAGAGCGTTTCTCTTCAACTGCAAAATATATATTATGCTACGTTAGCCTGGGTTTCAGAGTGGAGTATGTGCTCTTGGTTGTGACAACCCAGACCACATACTCCATGTTGCACTAATGGTACGCTACATACATGGAATTGCACATATACAAGCATTATGGCACTTTACAAGAACTGAATGAGTAACCAGTGTAGCAGGGAAGGCCAGGGAAACAAAATTCAGTAACCAGTCTAGCAAGCAGTTTCGCTAACCACTCCGAGGACTTATTTTATTGAGTTACACTTGGGGAAACCTGCCAGATGAACAACATGACTCAAATACATGGAGAAAGAGCAATGACAAAAATCGCATGTTGCTACAGATACCACATTGCATACTTTGTTTGGGATTATTAAAAGTGGTTTCACAAATTCTTGGGAAAAATGTGTAATAACAATTAGTAGTTTATCTAAACAATGCTCAATATTACTCATACCTTCAGCACTCGCCATATATTTTCGATAGCGAACACGCCACAATCATCACCATTCCTCTGTAGAGGACTCGGTAGCATAGCTGCCGAGAATTTCACCAACACATTAATGCGCCTTCAATAGAAATATAAATGACATATTTTCAATGCACTGAACCAAAGAAAATTACCTGACCGAAGTGTCCTTGAAAGCACATGGTAGACACATTGGGGAGTATAACATAATTGACTAACGGAACAATGTTATACGCAAATGCAAACCTCAGTTAATGATGATAATAACAATAATAATATCGCGCTAGTCAGTGATATTCTTTTAAGTGGTAATACAATAGCGGGACTAATACATGGACAAAAATCTCCAGATCATAAGTGAGACTCAAACTCACATCTTTACAGTTATCTTGGGTCGTTGCTGCAAGAGGAGATTGGCAAGTCTACCAACTCTGCCACTCACACGTTAGTCTTGATAACATCATTCTGTTATCAGCTAGCTCAACGTTCTTTGTAGCCCAGTGTATAGTGTTTATTTACTCAGTGTATATGTAAAGATATACACTGAATAAATTCCACCAGTTGGTATTTAATATTGCTCTAGGGAAGGCCATATCCTTCTATACGGCTGCTACTGCCATGACAGTACCACTTTTTGAAAGGTACAAACCAGAAATTTCATATTAGTGACCTGTAACTGTTGAAGAAGGAAGAAAAAGCTTGGTCTCTTTTCCAATTTCTACTTTCACAACAGGGCATGGCTATGTTGGAAGTGCTGGAGGGCATACATAACCCTGTTATGTAGCAGGCCTGTCCGTAATGCAGATGTCTGTTTTTTGCGAACGAAACTCCTGCGTCCTAGGACGTTGCGCCCCGACCGGTTCTGTAGAGCAAACTTCAGAGCTCTGTTACATCCACGACTGGTTTCGCACTGTCTGAACATTCGTTTGTCAAAGGAGCCCCAAAACCCCCACCTGGTTATGTACGCATGTCCACCAATGCGTTATTGGCTGTCACACTCTTGAACCGAAGGATACAACCCTGTCTAGGCAATGGTGTGCTATTTCGAAACTGTAATGTAAATAAATCTTAGAAGAATAAATATTGCACAGATAGCAATGCATCTCAATGCATATCATAAAGCTTAAGATGAAATGAGTTAATTCAGGATGGTTTTTGCCCACTATAATGTGAAAACAAACAATACCTCAACAACCCGTTGATGTCCTCATGCCTTTTGCCTAGAGTTGAGCTCAGGCTATCAAGATGGTACAGGATTTTGAACTTAATATCAGCCACCACTATCCACCAGTGATCCCTGCAATACAAGTGTGAAATATATAAATTGCAAATTTCCATGGAGAAGTTAATCACAGTCAGATGGAAAACTTGCGCAATGTCAGGCTGTATTGCACATTGGGAACAAGAGCAAACTACTCAGCAAATAGCAGAAAGGTGGAGGTATTATTATACATGTAGTTGGAGGTTATTACATTAATAGTTAGGAATGCTAAAAATTATTAGACAATTTGTTATCATTTTTTGTCTGCAAAAAATTGCCCTGGTTTTTAAATGTTTTCGCGATAAATATTTCCAAAAGATAAAGTTGATGGCAGTTAAAACTGGGGTAGAAAAATACCATAACTTACTGGTAACAAGTGGGAAATATATGGAGTCCATGGCCTGAGACACTCCTGGTGAAGCTTTCCACCACTGACTGGTTACAGGACTTCACCTCCTGCAGCCAGTGACTCATGTGTACTGTTATGTTTCTCTGTTTATATCGACTGCAAATCATATGAACCACATAATTACAACACAAATGCGCAATATATTATGCTTCCCGTAGTGTATCAACATATCTATGTTTCTGTCAAGTCAGTACCTGCAAGGTTTACCTGACGACATGAAGAGGTACATGTACCACTGTGCTGTGAAACTTGACCCAACAAACACTTAGTTTTGTTATAAATATTTACAATTTAACTTATTATAAAACCCACCCAATATTTGTTACATGCCATCCATGCCTATAGGTTATTTTATGTGACACAAGCTGATAAAAACCAACATGCAACAAGCTAAAAATTAGTAAATACTAGCAAACGCAAGTCAACAATGATAATACGCGTTTGTTTAACAAGTTGGCATTATATTCATCACTCATAAACATTTAGTTAGTATTTTAGGTAACACAACATGATTTTGAGAACAATGAAGACTGCATTTTCTTTTAGCTACAAACCAAATTCCACTCAAGTGACAACATTTTAAATATGGTCCAGAGGGAGAATAAGATAACTTACTGGGCACATGCATCAATGATGTTGGAAGTTAGCCAACTGCCAGGCTTCAGGGAGTCCAGATCTGTGTTGTACAGCGTAATCCGGTTAACACTTCCAAGTCTGAATTGGTATAAAGCAAATTAAATAACTCAAATTTGAAATCAAAACAAAATGATAACTTCTCAAAGTGACATTTAGGCCTAACCAAACAATCCTAAGGAAACGATGTTTCAATGTCTACATTTAGTGCTAAAAAATTTCTCATGCTATTTAATAGGAACTACCACTTCTCAGTGTATCAGCTGTCCGGTAGATATTATATGATGTTATATTATATGACTAAATAACATTATATAAATTACTTTGTCATCCAGACTTCTAGGCAAAATCCCTGCCATCCCCAAAAAAAAAGAAAATATACCCTAGAATTTGAAAATGTAGGCACACTGGAAATTACAGATACAACATGCCCATTTTTAAACAACATAATTAATATGTAATTCCTTACAATTTTACAGTTTCTTCTTCCTGGTCTTCTATGATCTCCACTGGTTCAATGATCTGTATCGGATCAGCTACTTCTATTTTTCGTTCCACAGCTGGTCTAAAACAGTAAACCAATGCAGCAACATGCACAGCCAGGATAACATGTTTTAAACTTATTATTTGAAGTCAGCACCATCAAGCACACACTTCATGCCAAACATACAAATGGATGCACATAGTAGCTGTAAATTCTAATTCATGCAATTAGCATGCCATAAAGGAACCATTTATACTCAGGTGTACCCACATTCTGCTGCACTTATATATTTGCAAGCAATTATTATAGCTGGGATGTAATATTGTAATTTTATGAATAAATTAATAAAAGGACAAGTATTTTCAACTTCAACTGGTCTACAATTTTTAGACCAAAAACTAGAACACAGAAAAGAGCAGAGTTTTTTTTCCATTACTAATTTGACTTTTTTAATAATAGTATATACTTATGTAAATTTATGTGATGTAACTGTGCAATTTCATCATTGTGTCAAAGGGATCTCTGAATGTATGAAATAAACATAGCATGCATATGAAGCAGCATGCAACAATTTATGCTTTTATATGTAAACTACGTTGTACTCACTGGACACAGTTGAAACCACCTGAATGCTAAAATTGTCAACAATGAAGATAAAACAGCTGTACAGAATGCATACAATTATATAACTAGAAATCTTTAGACGTCTTGGGAACTCTATGGAGTTCTTGACAGCTCTGATGAAATCCTATATTATTGGGTTCTCTTCAACGATCTTCATTGATATTCAATGAGTCATCAAAACTGACCCATATTTCAGCTGAACGGCATTTCATGCATTGTTATCCTTATCTTCATCTCTATTGCACCTAAAGGTGACTTATAAGACCGTCCAAGTTTGAATCACAGGCTGATAATTGATGACATCACATCGTCGCTTAGTTGTGAACACAATATGAATTTAAGCTCTTCAATGACTGATTACCATAGATATTTACAATAATGACAGCATTGTAATATTGGTAATCATAATGCATGGCATGTAAGATATAGTCTATCTGTTTACTACATGTATGGCCATGTATGATGAAACTCATTGAATATACTGCACAGGGCTGGTATTCATTGTAGGGAAATTATGTTGCCATATTGAAATTAGTTTAATATATCAGCAATTCTGCAATGTCAGCTTCAATTTTGACAACATAATATTGAATGAATATAGAATTGCAGCTTCACAGGACATGTATTATGTATGTGGAAGTTGATTACTTGCTCCTAAATGCTTACTATTCCTAAACCCTCCTGGGAATATAACAAATCCACAAGTGGTATTGAGTGTACGTTTCGTGTTGTGTCGAAGGGGATGCATACATCCATAATTTAGTGATCTGATAACGAGTACAGTTAGTGGAAGCGATTCGATGGTTTGTGTTCAGCTTTTAGTATTTTTGGCGTAAGCAATAAACATAAACTTGTAGAGACTAAAGATCATAGAATAACAAACCATGGACTTGCTGTATGATAGACTAAAGATCATAGTATAACAAACTATGGACTTGCTGTATGATAGACTAAAGATCATAGTATAACAAACCATGGACTTGCTGTATGACAACAGCACTCTAGTAAGCGTTAAACAGTTGTGGACGCACTTTCCACCGCGTTTGGCTTTAGGTGGCACAAAGGGAATGTTGAGTGGCCACCATTTGGGGCGCTTATCCATATGCCCCCATATCGTTCGGCAGCCTTTTCCTAAAATAATATAGAGAAATTATGTTATGAAACTATACGAAACAAACACAAAAAATGATAACCCTCAGACAATGAGACAAATCAAACCATAAAAACCAGTTAAGAGAAAGTTGGCAATCATTTAGGCATCATTGCTGCCTATTCACCATACGCCAGTACAGAGCACATCCTTTTTGATACCTCATCATAAGGTCTAGATACAGTGATGTCACGGCTTAATGGTCTGAGCATGGATCTACTACGGGTCATGTTGTTAAGTGGGAGGGTTTTATCCTGACTAAATTTTATCGTTGCCATTGTGAAGCCATGTGCGAACTTCGCTATTGGATGACCTTGTAACATAATATCATCTGGGCAGCAAACAACAAAATCAGATATACACCATCATGATATTAACGATATTTATATAATTCTTGTCTAAACCTTTGCCGACGACAACAGACGTCACCATCTCCCTCTTCTGGTGGATGGTCATTCTGGTTATCTCATCCGTCGAAGGTACTGGTACTGCTTCCTTAGTCTGTACCTGACATTCACTGGCATCTTCTTTTGTAGAAATGCTTGAGACTAAAACAATAAATACTCATAATACACATCAGTGTAACATTGACATATGTGACGCTGCCATTACTTAATGACTATATGATAGGATAGGTAACTAGATAACAGTTTTGGTTGCTTATAAACAGATTTTCGGATTTCGTTGTCAACGCGTTTACAACCATTTCAAAATGGTTACATCGCGACATTTGACCTTGAAAGGTCCAAAAAAGATAAAAAATTTAACGTTTTTGGACGCAGCACAAGAAATATTAGTGCTGGTAGCGCAAAGCAAAAGGTGACAACCATGTGCAAGTTTATCAATACCTAAAAACTAAGACAGTTATCTCAAGCATAAAATTAATGTAACGAAACAATGTGTAGCTTTACAGCTGATAGATCCTAATGTAGCTAAATTAAATCATTGCACCTTAAAAAACTATACGGTACATTTGTGAATTTGTGGAAGAGTGACTGCCAGTAGCCTAGGCCAGCCTAGCTTACCAAGCCTCTTGCGTTGGGAGTTATGTGCTCACGGATCAGCATAGTTGACCCACCAACTATGAGCCATACTATCCGTGAGCACAAGTTATAATGGTGCTCACATAATGCAAGTGGCTTGGTAAGCCAGGTTAGACTGTCATGTGCATAATGCAGCATTGTTACAATACTTAATGTCCATAAAATCTAGATTACGGTCTTACAGTGAACAGGAGACAAATCAACTGAGAATATGCTATTGTATTAATATCTAACATAGATTGTAATGGCTTGGGCAGTATTTGGATTTTCCGACGGGAACTATTAATTACTCATTTAAATACCTCCACTTTAGCTCTCATTACAATACTAAAAGACAGGAATAAGTAAAACCCAAATATTAGACAAAAAACTTTGCTGCTTGTGAGTATGACAGCATGCGATTGTTTTGAGGTTGCTGATAAATGTGAAATTCGGCTAACCAGAGTCTTACATGCATTACACATACTCAGCAGGGGTTGCACCTGCAAATAACTAATCTACCAACAACATGACAATGAACAAACTAACAAGGCCCACAAGCAGCAACATATGCAATATGGAAATTTCATTCAGATAAAAAAAT
The DNA here is from genome assembly GCA_027564295.1 of Himantozoum antarcticum. Taxonomy (NCBI): domain Eukaryota; kingdom Metazoa; phylum Bryozoa; class Gymnolaemata; order Cheilostomatida; family Bugulidae; genus Himantozoum; species Himantozoum antarcticum. Next base: position 1,736 of record JAOQGN010290438.1, on the reverse strand, counting down.
ATATTTTGCACAAAATAAATATTTAAATCACTACTTTTAAGGTATATTGTTGTGAATTTATACCCCACACTTCCCCAGGTCTTTACGCCCACTCCTTTTGATATATAGAGAGTGCTTTGCTCAGATTGGGCATCATTCGCTTTGATGCCTTTGTAAGGGACACATGTCTCAATTTTGATACTTGGTGACCATAATAATTACCTCTTAATTGTAAACTGTTAATTAACCTGTCTTGTGTTGCAATGTGTGTAACCACTGTTTCATCTGTATCCTGTCAGTCTAAGTAGATAACCATCCGACTCTTACCAGGCCGCCCCCATCCGACCCCCTTGTGTGCAGGCATTGCCGGCACTCCCTCCCCCATAATAATAATTGCCTGGGCTCCATGATAAGTGTCCCTCATCCTTCCAGTGAGGGAAAGTTTATTACAATATTATATTTAAGGATTTGATTCCCCTTGAATTCAGCTTTCAAACAAAGTATTTGAAAAGTTTTTACCTTTCTTCCGTGGCTAGATATCGACATTGCAAAACAAGGTCCAATTGACCTTCAGACAACCTAGGAGAAATTTAATGAAAGTTATTAAGGGGGAGGGGGGGGGGGGAGGGGCGTGGCGCTCCAATTGCTGACATCAGGGTACATTTTTACCCAATGTAATTGTTTTCCGATGTATTAAAATGGGTTGGCCATACAAATAGTAGTAATAGTAATGCAGTATTACTACTACTACTGGTAGTGGTGCTACTACAGTGGTACTATTACAGTAGTGGTGCAGTAGTGTAGTACCGCTGTAAGTACCTTTCCACCGCTGAAAGGAGAAAACATGTTGCTGTGAGAAATGCTATTTGCGGAGTAAACTTGAAAAATGTGGACACAGACTTAACAATTAACTGACTGTAGCCTCATAAGATGTATTAATGCCATTAATAATAAATAACTACCTGAGTTAATAAATTATAAAATAATAGCGGTGACTACCACATCATGAGGAGAACAGTCAAGAACAAAGTCTCACCTAGAAAACGGCTTAGTTCACTTTGGACCATGTCCTGATCCCAGTGGGAGCTAGCAAGCAGAGACAGTTCATTCTCAGGGTTATAATATGCTAGCATGTATGGTTTGCTAACTGCATCGAAGACCTTCTTAACCTGAAAGTCAAATACATTATTTATCGTATTAGAGGAAGCACAACAAGAATCGATTGAAGGTTCATAAAGAAATCAGCTAAAGCGAACAGTAACAATAATCTCAAAGCAAAATAAGCAAACCAAGCAGGGTGCAAAGCATAAGTTTTTATCCATACTCACCCTTGCACAAACTCCATTGACCTGCTTGGGCAAATATTCTTGCCTATAGTCTCGCTTTTCTTTCCTCGTGGAGGAGACTGAAACCACTTTGATGTGTTTGATAGGTTGAGACTACAACATAATTATATTGCCAAAAGTGTTGCTATGGTGAATCAGACCAAATAATGCACTATTATGTTGGTAATGCACACAATTCGGCATTACCAACATAATAATAGTTGATACTTACATGGTTGGTTGATGGTTGATACAGTATTATCGTAAGATCCCTGAATCTATAACAAGGCTAATACTACAGTATTATCGTAAGATCCCTGAATATATGACAGGACCAATACTACAGTATTATCGTAAGATCCCTGAATATATGACAGGCCTACAGTATTATAGTAAGATCCCTGAATATATGACAGGGCCGATAATACAGTA
>JAOQGN010290327.1:0-15986 GCA_027564295.1 Himantozoum antarcticum | reverse complement strand
AAAATTGTCTATCAAACAACTCTAATAAAATGATAATGTTAGCATTTGAGTATGTACCAAATGTCAAAAACCACTGACATTGTCCCATGACTAATTACGGAATCGCCCATATGTTAAATAGATCTCTTGCCATAATCGATCCTTGCGGAAGGGACATTATTCTATCAAATCAGCCATAATCCCCACACAAGAAACAAATAACTGTAGTTTACTGTATCCATGTGTATTATTCTGTAATAGTGCAATAAAATTAGATAGATAAAATAGTGTTAATAAAATAGTGGTAATAAAATTGTCTTACATACCTTACAATGAACAAGGAAACGGGTCACGCGTCGTTGTCATATCACTTTAACGGCGGATAAAATTACACATTGATACAGGTTAAATAAGAATGCGCCACAGTAAGATGAAATTTATAACCGCCACTATGATTCAAACTCCGTTGTAATGCACCATTGTCAAAGAGTTTTACTACCACAGAATTGAAAATTATTCTATTCGGTTCTAGCTTTTGGCTAGAAGAACACCCGAATATATTATAACAAGCGATCAGTGTTTTTTGGTGAGAAAAAAGAAATGTAGCTAACAACTTCGGCTCATAATTATCTGACGGAGAAAAAGGAGTGTAGCGCCAAGTTATATACTTTGTTCGGGACACTATGAAAAATGAATGGGGGGGGGGGAAGCAAATTGAAGTTTCAAGGCAACATTTCTGGAACCTGAGCCAGAAGTCAACGCCTGACATATAAAACAATGGCGGCCCCATCCTCTAAAATAGGTCATTATTTTATGTGCTGATAACTCCAAATTTGAGAGGATTAAATTGATGTGCAACATATCATTCTGCATGATTTTCTTTGCATATTTATTCAACACCGAGTCATTTTGAAAGTTGCCAGGTTCGTCAGCCTCCAGAACACCTGTCGTTGAATCCACCCCTGGGACGAATTCCGCAAGGGTTGTCAATTATTAATTGCTTAATTAGTGGACGCAGTGGAGGTACTGGGCGACGTAATGAAAACGCCCGAAAAAGGTCTGCTAAGTTTCAAAATCACTTAACTCTTTCACTAAGGAGTTCATTTTTAGGTTTGACGGAGTTTATTTTCCAATTTGATATGGCTCACTTGATTTCCATATTCTGAGAGAAGTATCAGAGCTATAGCTTTGAAGTAAATATGAAAATTCTCAATAAGATTGACAAAATTAGACAAACACTAACAAAATTCTCTATAAAAGATGAATATCTATGTGGATTGGGTGGAGGGTGTGCGAATGGGGGGGGGGGAGTAGACCAGGTAAGCAAAAGAAGCCGAGAACCATTATAATTAAGGCCACTGGGAGTGAAGTTTCACACTTATAAGTTTGGAACCACGCTTACTAGAATCCCCTGACAATTCTAAGTGTAGTAGAGTTATTTTAGTTACAAAGGTTACTGATGGTGCACCGTCATTCCACTAGAGAGCACTGAGAAGTTCATTATTTTTCTCATAATATGAGTATTGTTATTTTTGATATTGAGTGTGAACCCTTGGTCCTAGACACTTCAAACTTTTACCATTGGATTCTCCAAAAAAAATTCACACGAAATACATTAATATATATCTCCCTCACACCCCTCAGTCTTACAGTCAGTACATGATCAGTCAGTGATCAAGTAACTTTCAGACAGTGACTGGAAAATCGTTTTAGAATGCTCCAGTACACCTAAACTACCAGAAGAGTGGTAAATATGTTCTCCTAACTAGAACTAGGTAGTGGCTTACCTGTAGAACTGATTTGAAGGTGGTGACAAAAGATAATTTCTCCACACGTAGTAAATATATGGGCAGATGAGTCACGAAAGGCAATAACAGTCTACTGGAAGTCAAGTGCAAAATGGCGCCCTGAACGACACATATAATACGATTTGGGAACTACAGTCATTTTTCCGGTCAGAATTGGAAGCCGAAATTGCAAGCTACAGATGTTTTTCCAAAAGCATATACTTATATGCATATGGATAGATAGTATTAATTACAAACTGAATAAGATCTTGAATTTATCAGTTAGTGTCAATGCATGCAACCATTTGCAGAACCTAATTTAACCAGCATAATCATTAGCCATTGACTTTCACTGGTTTGTGAAACAGTAATGTAAGCAATTTATTGTTCATGTGTGGTTGCTCAACAATCTTCTTCAAATCGGTGTTGGAGACCCAGCAAACATCTTTGTTATTTGGTACAAACATCATCTTCATCTCCGAAACCTATTTGAAGAAGGTAACCTCTAACTCATCATCTTCTATATTATCCACTCGAGCTAAGAAAATGGAAATTTTCTTTGTTTCAGCTGCATGGACCAAACCAAACTTTAGAATTCAATATACATGCAAAGACATGCTCGTGGACAGACCATCAGCATGTACATTATCGTCAGATGATATTGTTTCCGGTGCTGATACCTTTGTGACTAGCATAGAGTACTTTTGACATGTTCTGGGAGCTCTGCTTTGTGAAGTTGGAGTTGGCTGAATGCGCATATTAATTGGAAGATATTATTGGCTTCACAGTGTTGTGATCTGATTTCTGGCAGGGTTTTGATATCAAATTCGAAATTTGATGGTTTGATATTACCAGATGACATGTGAATGATTGCTATGCTAAATATTTTATATAGTTCGTGAAAAAACACAGCAAATTCAAGTGATGTGTTGACCACAGCCCTGTTTTTGAGCGTCTCGCGCCAAATTACCCTTTTAACATCACCTCCCACACCATAGGAACCGGTCCCTTGCCATGTGATGTGGCAAAAAAAACAACACCAATAACAGGTGGCATTAAACAGAGACTGATGTTTGCAGAGCCATACAAAATTGAATATTGTCGCTAAATTGTGATCATGCACCATCTGATCAATATAGTGTACATGTTTGAATGCGATGTTTCATTTCTGCACGGATAGTTGCATTGCATGTAAAAACAGCATCTTTGTCATGTTTTAAATGGTCTGAAACAGTACAGAATGTTGTAAGTATTTGTATCTCCACAACACTTGCTTATTTTCACTAAAACTTCATTATAACACCATTTCTGGAAGTTCTTTGCAATAGCATGTAACTAATGTATACTGTACATAAATGTAATATAAGTATGTATCAAGTGACACAATGGTCACAGTGACACGCCGCTGTTTTTTGATAAAACACAGCAACCATTGGCTTGACATGAAATTCATTTGGAAAATATTTGTAGGATATGGTCTAGTAGGAGGATATGGAAGAATAGGTTTTTCAACAACTTTGAAAAAATGACACAAACAATTAAGCGACCAAATGTGTTGCTTGTGACAAAAAAGTGCAAGTATCGTTTTTTAGTGGTTTTTTTAAAATGTGAAGGTATGAAAATTGGTTTTTATTTGGCAATTAGTACTGAATATATTTGTCTACACCAATGAAAAATGTGTGGAAAGTTAAGTTTTTAAACTATAAGCAGGCAAATTTCGTCACACGCGACACATTTTTAAGTGAGCCAGTTTTTTAAATGCTTAATACTTGCCGAAGCTACTTGTAAAGAAAAAATCAATTATATATTCAGATTCATCAGCTTCTCAGCTTTTCAATGATATATTACTTTGATAGAAATGTTGAATTTTAATTTTCTTTCCTTGCGTGGAATTGCCCTAGCACAAAAATTTCACAACGTATGATGTCGGCAGAAAATAACTGTATCGTAACACCACTAATTAGCATAATACATAATATATATTGATGCTAATATCTTAAATAAAAATTCATAAGTTAGCCAATTTCCTAACTCAATCGACAAGTACACATGGATATGGCAAATAAATAATTGAGCCACTAACAAACTAGCTAAGATAAAATACTAACTCAACTCAATAATTTTACTAACTGAGTTGATCAGTTAGTAAAAAACTTTCTTCCTAATGATAATAACTTGGCATTTAATCAGATAGGCAAAATTTGACAAACTGAAACACGTGTTTGCTAGTATCCTGGGTTTCCAAACCTTCCGCGTGCATCGGGATGTATAGAGGTAACGCCCGCAGAAGCCCTGCAAACTCCGAGGCTTCCAACTATTCCTTGCAAATTGCGTACCCGCGCACCGGGAAAGACTCGTGTTACTACATGTATAACTAGCATAAATATTATTATGGATGTTAGTTAGACTTAAACTGTTGCAAGAGAAGAACACCTCTTATTACGGTTAAACCGGAAGTTGTCTAATCAACAGGTTAGGTTAGCTGCAGCCTGTATAATCTTATTGTGTGCGATTTAATCTATAAACTGTGCAACTCGACCCGATTACCTACAAAATCGCCTACCTTAATGGTGAAAAAATAACCGGGTCCTTTTATGAGCAAGAACTGGGCCATTCTTGCCAAGGGAGGACAAGCAAACCAACTTTTAATTTTCATGCAACGTTTTAAATCTCAATTCTATCTCATGCTCCACACCTTCAGGTAATAGAAAACGTATGGTTTATAGATGGATTAATGTGTATTTTTCATTTCACTGCTTTTCAAAAATGGGAATTCATGACTGCAGCAGTGCCAGAAACAACGAACTTTACGTGGAGATTGGGTGTAAATCTTTGTCGTAAGCGATACATAATCGTAGGATTCCAAATGGGTAAGACCAGTAATCAGAAGCAAAATCCTTCGATATTCGATGACGTTGGGGTTAAAAACATCATGAGGTATCCAGCGGTAGACTATAAGGCGTCTTTTGCCAAAATCCAAAACTGTAGATTGTACGGTGATGCCACTGCGTTTAAAGCCAAGTACTATAGCACAGACGAGCTGGTGAGCAACCCAGGCATTCATCCTAATGATTATAAAAGCCTTTTCCCCATGTTCGTGATCAATGTACGCAAGGAAAGCGAACGGTTAAAGAGCAGTGTCACTGACATTGAAGTAAAAGCGCAGTTCGATGCTAACGTTCCCTGAAGCTTATGGAAGCTTACGCGGTGGTCCTATCGATTAGAGTGCTAAAATTTCAGTCCGATGGAACCAAAATGTCCGTTCTATTATAAATTATTAACTTTTCTATGTCTTAGGGCATACAAAAGGATATCCGTATATTTACTGCTTACTCCACATAATATCCTGATATTCGTGTCCAGAATCATTGTCCATTTTCTTTTTACCATCGTAAACAAATACTCGGTCCGGTATACACTGCTGTAGTAGACTTTCAGGCGTGTACACTTTTAGCTCGAGGTCTTCATCAAAATACTTGATGTTAACAATGTAATCATTATATTTCGACTTTTTAGAGTTCGCATTAATGAACTGATTGGGTCTTAGCTTTGCTAGATCTCTTAGCTTGGTTTTTGCGGATGTAGTGTTGACGTGAAATTCTATTCCGTTAACAGTGATGGTAGGTTTAGCAGCATTTGACATTTTCTCTTTTTACATTTTCGACATTATATAGCAAAAAAGGTTATTGCACCAGCAAAGTCGTTATGTCGTTGTCAGTTAATGTTTTGTTAAAGGTTCCTCGCGTATACAAAGTGTTATTATTATAATACGCTCCTTGTCCGTTGCCAGTTGTACGAGTACTCGCTTTTGCAAATCATCGACATCGTGTGCTCGTATTTTACAAATTTGGTTACAAAACGTTCCATATTTATAACTTCGGATTTTACTGTTGTAGTGCTAAGTCCAGAGTATCCTACCCAATTTCCACTACTCATCGTAGTAGATTATGGAAATCACAACCAAATACCGCTAAACTTTTTACTGGAAATTGTACGAGCTGCTAATGCACACAGTCGCCGGACATATCACGCAGGTCATGCTTGCTATTCGTACACTTTCCCTTTGTTATAGGGAAAAAGTCATCTTTAACCCTCTACCCGGAAGAAGTCATTGCTACGCTTAAAAGTAGGTATATTATTAAGCTAGTGCAAATTTTACTCGCTATTTATTATAGGGAGCAAGCTGTCTTCAACCCTAAAATTACTCTTTCCCTTTTATTATAGGAAAAAGTATCTTTAACCCTAAATTTGTTTTCGGGAACAATTTCTCCGATTTAGAGAAAATTTGTTTTCGGGAGCAATTTTTGGAAAGTTGTCCGATTTTAGAGAAACTTTGTTTTTGGGAACGACTTTTGGAAAGTTGTCCGAAAAAATCCTGAGTGGATCTCAGGCTAGACCTCGAGTTTGGTTGGTGAGGTAGAAGGCTCACTATCTACTAGCTAAGGTATATTAACATCGAAATGACCATTCATCGCGTCAAAGAAATAATATTTTTCTGACCATCCTACCTATGTATAGTTCCCACCACAAAAGCTTAGAAAACTCTAGGAATAACACAATTTGAATGGTGGCACAAAGAAAATCAACAAAAAAGTTTCTATTTTCATATATTCAATAGTTGGCAGAAAAGCTCGACGTAAACTATTTGGGGCAATAACTATAATTTGAATGCAGAAGTAATCACACGATATATTGTCGAAATATGTAATCAAAAACAGCATGTTACTGAGATATTGGATCAACTTGCCTCGGTCTCCTCTACATTACATTTATGTATAATTACTAATTACTAATTGCCTAACACTAACTGATGACTTGCTTTTCAGATTACTATTTTGCATTGATATTGAGATCAGCCAGATTGAGAGTCACGTGCCTACGTCAACAATGGATCGCCTTCTAACACCTGGGAGTTTGCAGGTTGGTGTCATTTTTATTTTCTTTGGACGTTTGTGTGGATGTGTGTGAATGTGATGAACCTCATTGTCCATGTTGGCTATTATAGATGACCCACGAGTGTTAAATGAGATAAAATTATAATTCTTAGCTGGCAATATACAAATGAGGATTGAAGATCCAGTGTCAGGTTGTCAAAGTTTTGTTGCCTAAGTTTAAATGCCAAAAATATGTTTAGAGAATTACAGTCATGATACATATTTTATAATAAATTTAATGTAACCGTATTTCTGCTAATTTAACCCCAGGCTTGTGTTCGACAGTACTGTGCAAAATAATCGAAAACCAGTACAAGAATGGCTGATTTCATGTTTTTGTTGATGCTAGGAATTATTCAATGCTAAAGCCCTATAAAACTAAAATATCATTGAAAAGAGATTTATTGTAATCTTCATGTCAACAATCATTTATAAACGGTTATTGAAATGAGTAGATATTTGATCTATTTGACGAGCATCAAACATAAATGCTGAAATTAAACAAAGCAAAATGCCAAATTAAGTCCTTTCCCTGATTTATCTATAGTATTTAACCTTCTCTCACGAGTAAAATTTTTGGTCTGTTGAAGCTCTTAAAACTTGATTGGTTAGCAATGCTTACCACCTTGAGTCAACAGTATATAAAGGGTAATAACTTCACTCAAATTCATTTTTCAGTATACAAATTGGATAAGAGAGATCTTTCCTTTGGCACTCGACCACTTTCATCATCTTTCAGTCCTCTCTTTCGTTGGTCCCATGCGTTCCACCTGTTGATAGCACCAGATATACACCTCTGTGAATATTTAATTTCTTTGGATATCAATTTTCTTGATTTTCCTAGCTTTACAATATGTATTTTAGCAACTTGCTGCTCCAGCATTTGTCGAGCCATTGTGAATCCTGATTATATTTGTTCTCGTATCGGCCTACGAGAAAAATGCATTTGAGTGAAGCTATTACACGATTTTTATTATATACTCAAGGAAGTAAGCACTGTTGACCATAACAAACTTTAAAAGTTTCAACAGAACTAAAATCTACTCGGTGAGAAATATTATATACCGAGGAAATGGACTTAATTTGGCATATTGGTTTATGTTTGATGTTTTCTACATAGCCCATATATCTACTCAGTTCAATAACTGAGTAGATTTGATTATTTGCATGTAGGTCTATACGAGTAGATAATAAAGCTCTTTCTAATGATAAATATTTTATAGGCTTTAAGGATGAATTATTAGGTAATTACTATTATAAAAAAAAAAGAAACTACATGTAGCAGTTTGCCTTTATTTCGCATGCCATATCACTGTAAATTGTTTCACCTAGGCCGACTTCTGACCTAAAACCGCCTTATGTTAGTGAGATGTCAGCAATAGCTAGTTTCCAACACCCGGGTTCTAATCGAAGTGACACATCGCTATTAAATTAAATAATAGAAACCAGGTATGATCAAACTGAGTCTGTGGCAGACATCTTTAGTTCGATTCTAGTTGGGTCATTTCAAATCATTTGCATCCCATAATTTTCAGCAACATTAAAATATGTACTTACATAATATTTATGTGGAGCCTTCTGATTTTAAATATATATTTTAATGTACCACGTCATTGGATAGAGCAGACATCACATTATATACGCTTTGACAACATATATTATGGTATGCTAAAGTGGCAAGTGAATATTGATGTTGCGATTCCAATAAACTTCAGCAGATAAAACATGGTGAAAACTAATTGACTAAACAAATTGTTTTAACATTAAAAAATACAGTCTGGTAAAAATCGCAATGGGACTGTGACAGCTGTTGCATTGCAGTTGCATCTTGGTGCTGAATTTCTTATCTTTCAATTGATATGTTAATTGCCAACATCCTTGGACTTTTTTCCCTTTTAACTCCGCTGGAGTTAAAAGGGAAAAACCACCCAGCCAGCAAAGCAATCGCCGTCAAATTGAGGCAAGTCAAATTCATACATATGGTGACGTTTAAGATGCGTAAGATCTACCGTCATTTTATAATAATAGAAATATTTAACTACATTTCTCATAAATAAAGAGCTTTCTATTTGATGCTGTATAATCTCACTTTATGCACCTACAAACTCGGCTTTGGTACCAGCAGAAAGCCAAGACCTTCCTCTCTGTGGATCTGCTGTGCTAATGTGTTAAATCTACTAGTCATAGTGTTATTCCCGGCGATAATATGGCCATGGTAAACAGCAGTGTGAAAAACCGGAAATTCAGTCCATTGACTAATTAGTACACAGCAATATGAGCACTGCAAAATCGTAGATCTGATTCGGACATAGTACTAGACATAAATTTGAAATTCCAAAGAATTTGGTCCAATCCATGTCCATTGACTAAATCTGTACAAAGAAAAGACTGATGTTTTTATTGAAGTTGTTAATTATGAGTACTGGAAATTTATAGGTTTACTTCTGACGTGGTACTAGATCTATATTTGAAATTTCAAAAAAATTGGTGTAATAACCAAAGAGTTTGATTAAAATCAAGATCGACACTTGAAAACTGTGGTCTGACAAAAACAGAAATTATGGCCATTGACTAATCAGTATCAAAAATGCTGGCGCTTTACGGAATTTGTTAAGCATGAGTAGTAAAACTTTGCAGGTTGAATTTTGACATAGTACTTGACTTATCATTTGAATTTCATCACTCTCAGTGTAATATTCCATTAGTTTATTGATAAAAGAAAAATTTGCCATTAAATAAATTTATTTGATTTAGTTATTTATCAAATCCATGTTTCATTTAGTTACATATTGTTTAATTTTACTATTATCATTATTATTTAAACAATATTATGATCTAATTAATTATCTACTATTCAATAGCAAATTTTTGAATTAAAAACAATTGAAATGAAATTAATTATTAACTCTTCGAGTCTGGCAAGCCACGGTGACAGCTCGGCTGACTACCCACTCTCCCTTCAAACATTCATAACTTCAGTTAGAATTCGGCCATGCTACGTTTCATTGTAAAGCCAACGCGTAAGGCTCTGTTTTCATATAATACAACACATAGAAATAATGCATGTAGAGATCAAATTTTTGCCTTAGCAAAATTCTATTATGTTTGATATTTCCGGTTTTGGATTTTGTGCATGAGACACCTATAAAAGTAGTGATATCTTGAATTTGAAAAGAGGTAGAAAATCATTCTTTTTGTAATGGATGGGGGTGAATTTCGCCACACAAAAATATTTAAAAAAAACCATTGAAACTTAGCTATTTTACCTATGCAAATTAAATTATTTAATTATTAATTCATTTAATTAAGTGATTATATTAATTATTAAATCTCGCTTGAAATTCCTGTTGTAATTTTTTAATTAGGTCGCGTTTTGAGTCCGTGTATGTGGTACATCCGTTTGATATTGCCTGTCACATTCAGAGGTTGGAGGTAAGTTGTGAATACGTTTGCTATGCAGAATCTTCCATAGAATCCAATGGTGAAAGTTCCAAGTGTCTAGCTCTACTGGTTCTAACACAATCTAGTAATCAATAATTAGCTTCTGTACTAACATAATAAATAAATAAATTGATTTAGCTAATTAGCTAAGTTATTGCTGCCATCTAGTGGGCTAGGGTGTATGATAGACAACCAGAACCAAGTTTACTCGACTCAGTTTTCTGCGAGGATTCCAATAAGCTTGGTTCAAATCTCTAGCTGCAAACTTCACATTCAGTGGCTATAAATCTAAAATTTATCAGCTTTTTTTACTTACCTGGCTTACCCCCCAACCATCCCCCCACTCCCATCTGACCCATAAATAGTTTCATCTGATGGAGAATTGTGTTGTGACCACTTTTCAAATCTTCTTCAAGGCTCTAGCTCTCTTAGTTATCTCAGAATATTGAAATCAGTTATCTCAGAATATTGAAATCATGCGAGGCACATCAAATCTTGAAAATTAATTACGTGAAAGAGAAATCATTTAATAAATATTTAGCAATAAAATTTCTATTTAGGAGATATATTTATTTTATTGATAATATGTATTAAATTATTTAATTCATTATATCAAATTTCATTATTATAATTTATTTTGTTATTATAGATATACCCTATTATTTATTTATATTATATATATTTTTATATTATATTTCGTATTTTAATATATTATACATCTAATTCAATATTATTATTGTTATTTTATTAATATTATTTATTTATTAAATATACTCTTTATATAATGGATAATTTTAAATTAAATAATCCAAAACTATTTTAATAATTAAATAATTTGATAAATAATTAACATTTTTTTTATTAAATATACTCCTCTATTATACTCACCTTGCTTCCCGGGCACGTTTTTGAAGGTCACAAATCGACTCTTTTCTGTCTAACTCTACAGAAAATGCTCCAAACCCCCTGACATGAATTTGTTTTTGAAGCTCTCAATGTGATCTATCCATTGGTATTGAAGTATTACACATCATAAGTGATCTACAGAAAATTTAGACCTGAAAGCCAACCAGGCTTTCAGGGCTAAATCTTCACATCACATAGAATAGATCACTCAGTTTCTTTTATCATTTCATTTTACATATTTTTATAAGTATGCAACATAGCCCTTTTTTATACATTGTAAGGTCACAAGACAAAAATTGCAAACAAGTTTAATGTGGCAAATAAATAATAATAATAATAATTATCATTGGCTGTGTTTACGGGATCTTCAATGTATAGATAGCTTGGAACTGTCCCTGCAGCGTGTATGTTGGCTAGCTGCTGTTTCGGCATGTAAGCACCGCTATTCTGTATCCGTATTCCAACCTTGTGATAGTTGAAGTTGCGACTGTACAGCTCAAATAATTCAACCAACAACACCCCCAAGTTTGCATTTGGATTGTGAGCACCATGCCTTGGGTGCATCTGGAGAAAGCTGATGACTAGATAGAGTAGACAGTAGGAGCCTATTCCACTGGTATACACGTCATTGAGGTCCCTCTGTAGAAGATACTGTTAATGCTAGGTACTTTAGTTAATGCTAGGTACGTTAGTAAAAAAGAAATGTCTGAAAATCATCCAGGAGTATATTCGCCTATATTCAGATCTCAACTTACCACCTCAATTATGAAATGCGAGTTTATTACTTTATCTCGGCAAATTGGTTAGTAGCTTCAATTATTTATTTGCCATATCCATGTGTGCGTTTGTAACTTGTTGATTGACTTGCCAACTAATGAATGAACCAAGAATCTTTGTTTAAAATATTAGTATCAATAGTATGCTAATTATTGTCAGAATTATCATTCTTGTAGAATTGTATCATAACTTTTAGACCAATATATTTCAGGCTCTCGGCTTGACTGAACGAGGTGAATATGTAAGAACAGAAATCACAGCCAAAAGAGAAATGCTTCTCAAGACATAATGCACAACTATGCCAAAGAGGGAAATGTTCTCAATATTGATAATATTACATCCCTTAAACGGGCTGCAGGTATCCAACAGATGATTGGTAAAGGTGAGAAGTCTGACATAACTCATGGACTGTTCCTGGTTTTTACATCAGATATGCTAACAGATTCAGAGCAGCAGCAATGTAGCCGTGCTCCAGTCAGCGGACGAGTCTCTGTCGTGAGTTCATCGTATAATAGAATTCTTTCATTTTGATAGCTTGACATATCCGTCATTATATATGTTGGTTAGAGCATCAAGGTTTGCCATTTCACTGCAAGGTTATAACCGTAGCCAAAACAACCCCGGTTTTCGGTTAAACCGCAGGGGAGGCATAAGACAGAAGACATTGATATATATAGTGCAGGCTAGCACAATATCCACAAATCAAAAGCGGGTAACCTGTGTAGATGTACGACTGTGGCAACCAAATGAGGAAACGGGTCCAAGCATATACCCTAACCCGACAACAACATGATTATATAATTTTGCCTTTTTCACAATCAAATTTGAGGACTTAAATATACCAAATACATTATTTGCATACCATATTAACTACAATATTATGCAGTGAGATTTGCGACTTGAATGAACATTCAATATATACATAATATTATTTATATACATAATATGCTATGCTGAGGAATACTGATGTTCATGTGAATACAAGTTTTTGTGATATGATAGGTGTAACCATGGAGGTTAAGATTTCCATAAAAATAATTAATCAACTTCGTTTATGTCCTCAAAAACTATCAGAATTCTTGATCGTGAGCATGTCATAAATGAATCAATTTTATTAAATTAAGTAGACCTAGTTTATTTTTTATTAATCTTCTACAATCTGCTAATCCGGTTTTCAGGATTTGCTCTCTTTACACAGTTTTTAAACCGGAAATGCAAAACACCAATCTTCCAGTTTACCCTAGTTTAAGTTTGGCATTAAAACGTTTACAAATATATAAATTTACTGCACACCAGTACATGCAAACTGACACTGCACAGCAGCATATTAGACTATACTACATTACGGCATTACTTGCATTTGAATTTTAAGTAGGTTCAATTATACTTGGGCCCCTGTCTGCATGTATCGATATCTTTATTTTTTCTTGTTTCCCTATATATTTCGGAAAACAAGTCACGCCCACTGGTTATGTTCGAGAACTAAATGTTACAACAGCTGACAATCTTAACATGTGGCATTCATTGCATCATGCCACACGAAAACTGGTGGTATTATCTACATCTGTGACTGTTCCATGAAATTCAATAACTACCAATGGACAGAACATCGTAAATGTCAAGACTGAGGCAGACTATAAAGTAATTATTCAATCATCAATATCCATACAATCACTTGCCCATTCTGCCCATTTCTGGCAAAATACATCGGCCCAAATTTTCAAAATTGACATTTTTGTATATTTGCAGTGCTGGGACCACATTATTGCTGTACCACACTTCTGACACATCCAGCAAGGCGCTAGGTAGACAATTTCACCCAATAAAAACCATGATGCAAAATTTGGTGGGAAATTTGTAGTATATCACATAGTGTCATTTCAGCCAACTCTAGTTTTCCTTACTAGCTTCATGTGTGTTACTCCAACAATCCTACAAGTTATCTATTTTGATGGTTGTTTGAGCATTGTCTTAGTAAGAAAATTTTAACTCAATGGCCTACTCAAGTGTTTCTGTTAGCTCAAAAGTTGCCAAAAGATCTCATAGATGCATTGAGCTCTGAAAGTGGGATTATTTGACCAACAATGAAGGTGAGTTCCTGAACTGTCATAATATAAACCTGCCCAATTCCAGTATTACATAATATTAGCGTGATTCATCAAATGAATGCTGCTTTCACTATGTGGCTATGCAACATTTTAATGTTGCAAGCATAACCAAACTGCAGGATTTCTCATTATTTCCACATATAAATTTTCCATTCTCACATTATAAGTACATTTAATGTGATAACTTCCCACTTTATAAAAGCTGAATTGTGATTAATCTTTCTTAGAAAAGGCAAAGGCACCAGTGACAGTAACATCTTGCAACGAAACTATTCCAAAAATCAAACGTTGTCGTTCTGAAGATGACAAGTACAAGCATAATATTGCATGCCATCCTTTGCGGCCGCCATGCTCATGCCCTATGGAATGCTACTCTAAAATTCCGCAGATACAAAGAACAAGAATTTGGGAAGACTTTTGGCGCATGCCATATAATGACAGGAAATCATCTATGTGGGGACTGCTTGATCGGAGACCCATAAAACATGCAGCAACTTCAACTCGCAAATGGGATATACACTATAATCTACCTAAATCTGACGGTGTCAAACAGCCTGTCTGTAAATTGTTTTTCTTAGGCACGTTAGGCTACCCTAAAACGAGCTCCGTAATCAATGAGCTACTCAAAAGTTCACCATCAAAGCTGCAACCATCGGCAGATAAGCGGGGCAAGCATGAGCCACGCTGTTGATGAAAGTCAGTCTGCTCTGATCAAGACGCCCCTGCATATCACATGTCAGATAACCCCTGCATATCACACTATCGGCGTGAGCATGCTCCGAATCGTTTGTACTTGCCAAGTGAACTGTCTGAGAAGGAAATGTATGCAGATTTTGTTAAGACCAACCCGAGCCAGAAATTATCTTCTGTCAGCTACACCAGACATGTAAGGCAGCTCAACATATTGTTTGTGAAATTAGGAGAGGAAGAATGTGAAATTTGCACAGAATTGTCGGTAAAGAAACATGAAGTGGGCGAAAATGACAGCCATTGTGAAACAAATTGTACAGTTTGCAAAGCAAAGATACAACATGAGACAGCCTATCGTATGGCAAGAGATGAATACAAGACAGATGGCAGTGCAACGACAGACTGCCCGGTATCAAAACAGTTTGTGTCACTAAAAGAATAATCGCATTCCATTTAACATTTGCACCAATTCAGAAATACACAAGGAACAACAAAACAATTTCTGTGGTTTGGCATGAGGGTGTGGCCGGACGAAAATACGAGGAAATCACTTCGATGTACATTGCAGTATTAAAAGTAGATCGTGACTTCCAGAAAGTTGTTTACTTTATGGACAACTGTGCAGCACAGAACAAGAACTGGTCACTCTTGTCTGCAATGGTGAGACTGGTAAACTCGAAAGAAATTGCTGCGAACACCATAACATTCAAGTATCTGGAGGCTGGACACATATATGTCGGCAGATACCATTCATGCCGGAGTAGAGCGCCAAATGAAGACAATGAAAAATGTGTATGATTTCCGTGACTTCATTAAATGTGTGGATGGCGTTGGTAAAGCAACCATCATTGAGCCAGGAAACGCCGAGTTTCTCAACTACAAGGCTTACAAAGTCAGATGAAGCTCGACAGGAAGGGGAGGGTTCATCTTTCGTCCTGTCGCCAACTGCAATTATCTCGTCACTCACTAAGTGCATTTTATAAGTGCGCTCATGAGGAGCCAGGATTTCAAAAGCTCGATTTCTTGCAGAATTGTGTCAACATTAGTGCTGTACCTGCACCATTCCGACCTGCATTCCGGAGAGCAAAAAGCAGGACATCATCACCAAGTTGTGCAAGTTTATGCCGGACTCCAGAAAAGCTTTCTGGGAGCAACTAAATACGGGTGATGTGTGCGACCTGCTAATTCAAGATGATTAGAAGTACAAAGACTGTTATCCTTCATACTGCCTCAGGATTGTTGTTGTTATAATTATTCTAATTATACATAATAATTATGATAATTGCATTTTTTTATCTGAATTTTCTGGGTATGTGACAAATATATTCAATTTACATATAATATGTTGCTTGTGGTTTCAAATA
>JAOQGN010290216.1:0-15988 GCA_027564295.1 Himantozoum antarcticum | reverse complement strand
ATATTAGCTTTTAAATATATCGTAATATGCATCTAATGGCTGACACTGCCCACTGATGATCCAAAGTGGTGACATTACATAATGCACAAACACTCACAGAGCTAGACCTTCTGTCAAACAAGGAGGCCTTTTCACTGCAGTTTCATTGATTACCGGTTACCACCCCTTTCTATGATACCACGTCGCACGTTGCAGTGACGGATAACAAAAAATACCCTCTAAAACACGGATGTTATATGGTTGAGAGGGGACTGAGTACTGTGGATGGTATGTGCCTAATCTCTACTGGACTGGTACCATGAGTTCATCCTGTGTTCATGTTTTGACTAAAGGTATACAAAAAAAATATTATAATACTTTGGTTCTATTGTATCCATCAATTTAGAGTTGCTTTCTCTATGTTCTTTGACTGGTCCCAGTTGACTCTGGGGCTGGGCCAGTTGGTGGTACCAGTTGGCGAGACCAGTTGCCAGTGGGGCGAGTTGACCAGCTTCCAAAAATGTTTTCTTATTGACCATGTGAGAAAAAGAAAAATTAATACTATTTATGAAAGATAGAATGAAATAATAGCAATCAACCTTATACAGTGTTGAAATTTTACTTTGGAATTCTTTTATACCTATAACCGGTATAAATTATTCTAATCTAACGCCATATGAAGATAAATTAAGATTGATTTCATTTCATTTGATTTTTGCAGTTTGTTTGAAACTATCAATTTCAAATAGATTAAACATGAATAAGGTGAGATATTGATACCATACATGCACAGGACTCGGCCTGGTTGTCAAACTGCTGGCCACTATATCAGATCTCGTTGAAAGTATTTGGAGCTGTAGTTTGTGAAAAAAAATTAAATATTTTGTTTGGTAGGCATGAATGTAGAGTGGCTTGCATTTGCCTGTGATTCAAGCCCCAAAACCTCAGCCACCAATATCAGAATCTCAGGCTACTGAACGTCATATAACATGCCAACCTTTCGTTTAATATTTTACTTTTCTTATTTGATTTCTGACAAGAAAAGTAACAATCATTTCAATTTTTTTCTCCGACTATATGACGATATAAGACTAAGTCTGATAAGACTAAGTTGCTATGCTATAACTAGAAATGATAGCATCATATGGTCCACGATGGTCAGAGGCAACTATCGTAAACTGTATAATGACATAATTAAAAGTAGTTTATTTCTTTATTATTTTTAAAGAAAATATGCCTGTAAAGGAATACGATCCCAAAGAATAGCGTGATCAGAAATTTTTTTATCATGTTAAACCCACGGGTCAGTCACAAAGTGTTTTGTAAGTATTAGGCCTAGAGATGCCAAAAATTTGAAATACTTGCACCTTTCCCCCCAGGGTCTAAACACTTTGGAACGCAGTCTGACTTAGTTACAAATTATTCATATAAATCTTCACTTGAACGCCTAGCAAGGCATTAAGTCAGATTTTCAAACTAGTTTTGTTCTTGAAAATTATTACATGGAGTGTGCAGTAGCAGTTGTAACGGTAGAGTAACACAAAATGGTTGCCAAAACCCAACTCCGAATTTTTGTTGCCAATTAATGAAAGTCCCAGAATTCCAAGCATGAAAGCCACACGACCCAACTCGCTAAATATGCCAGCAATGCATTTTTATTAAATCTGCTGATAGTAATGCAATTGATAGCAATGCATCATGATCGCAGTCTAGAAAACTCAGATATTCGGTCTGTTACTGCAGTTGTTCAGGCGCGGGTCATCATAAAACTCCCGGTTGGTTCGCTTCGCTCGTCTCAAGTTGTGGGATTGCAAATAAATTATCAGACGAGGTAGTTACTGAAAGTGAGAAAGTTTGCAGCATGTTAGTTTGTGATAGTAATTGTTGTATCCCAGCTTACCAGTTTATATGCTGCACTGCAACCACCTCTCCATGCATTTCATGTGCCGATACCGAATATATAATTGTGTATTTTGATTTTCAATGATTGCAAATCACTTCAATATTATTAAACCTAGGTAAATTATAAACTGTAAAGTATATTTGATGTGACTATTGATGTTTTGTTTATAGTTGACAGCATGTGACATTCAGAGCAGTAAGGATATTCTCACCAAAATCAAGGAAACCGCAGACAATTTGACCGACAAAGTTCGGAGTTTGACTTCTCAAATACAAGCGGGAGAGCTAAATACCAGTAATGTAAGTTTTGTAACAATGCAAGGCAGACAATGTATAAAACAAACAGCCTAAGATTATAACAGCCACTATTATTTTTATCGGGTAGTCCTTGCCAATTGTTTTTAGTCTATAAACTAAACTGCCGCAGTCTTTAGTTGCAGTCGCAACAGATTAAAGTCAACCACTCGGCTAAAATTTGAATCAGTCCGAACAATCGAGCATCGCATATTAAATTCATGGTGCTGAATATCACTGTACTATTACCTTGGCAAATAGACTTGGATTATTATATTGTTGGATTAGTTTTTACTCAGTTATTACAACATGCCAAGTTTGAGTGCAAGTGTACCGGCATAGCAATGCTATATAACAATCGGTAGCTGGGATAATGTTGTCAGGGTCACAGGACTCTATAAGTATTGCATTGTCATCAATTTGTTTTGGCATTGTAACGTTGCATTTATACTGGGGTCCCTACCTCAACTTTTGTCCTAAGTTACAGAATATAAAGAAATATTACCAGATGACTACTAACGATTTTAAATGTTTTTGCAAGTTAGCCCCATGTGCTATGGCCAACATTGTGTAGGCTACAGTAGTATGCTTGGATCATGATGGAGATTTCAGCAATGAAATAATCAATTCGAACAAAAAACAATAATTATGAAAATGTCTAACTCTGTAGGTAAATCTAAGCTGTTTATCTCCTTGCAGGGCATTTCATTTTTGGATGTAAAGAATGAGATTCTAGGACAATATAACCTGGACATTGTCAATGTGGTGGCTAGCAAAGCGAGTGGTAGATCTATAGAGGATAGCTCGGCTATTGAGCGCCTCATACAGATGAGGACGGTGAGTATAACAGGGGACTCCATTGGTATGCTGCTTGGTGTGCCACTCGGTATGTTGCTCGGTATGCCGCTCAGTATGCGGGCCAATATGCCGACGGTATTCTGCTCGGTATGCTGCTCTGACTGAGCAAATGTATCGATGACCAGTAGGCTACTCGTAATGTTATGCTACTTCAGTATTTATTTGTTTATTTTTTCATCAATGGTGGTAAATAAATGAACAATGAAATAAATAAAGAAAAGTCAATAAAATAAAGCAAGTAAAATCATAAATCAAAAGTGAAGAAAGGGATGAATGCCCATGTGGTCAGTTTCAAAGCTATTGATGGCCCAAAGCACAGTCAGCACTTGGCACTCATTGAAAGATGGGATAATAAAGCTGGTAACTGCTTTAGAGTTCACTCAAGTCTATCCCTGTTCAAACGCAGAGTATATGTTGTGAGATCGACAGACTGTTCAGATGATGTCTGTCCATGTCTATGTCTATGCTTGCAAGAGTTTTTCTTTTATTGCATCATATCTTTGATACGTGCTAAAACACTGGTACATTTTTTCGCTCACATCTGATTTTATGAACTGTCTCTACTGAATTGGCCATGTTGATAATCGCACAGAATATGTCAACAGACAACCTATTTCGAATGATTTTATACAAATGTTATTGACTGATGGAAGTGGTCTTGACAAGTCAATCATGGCTACTATTGGTATTGTATGTCGACCTCCAATGACAGCAAGACGATTATGTTGTAGTATCTTGAGAAAAGCAGACCCATAGAGCACAAACTCAAGTATCAGATGGAGAAGCTTATAAAGATAGCTGCTGCCGGCGGGCTAAGTATGTTTACAGAATATGTTATATTTATTATTGATAGCCAATCCGTACTTGAATAAGTGGAATTTACCTCCTCTTTTCTCTCAGAGAAGAGAATGCTTTGCTGAAATCTACCATACTGTGGTTTAGGTAGATTCAGCATCTTCTCTATTGCATAGTCAATGAATGGTTAGACGCTAGACGATTGTCTTCATATTTTTGTTTATTTTGTTTATTTCATCAGCATAGTAATAATACAATTAAAAACTACGATTTGAATCATCCTAAAGGAGGGATGATGGAGCCCATTGCGCAATAGCAATGCTAGTAAAGGCGCAGGCCCTAGTGAGCAAAAGCAGTAGCTAAAATTACATCTCTCCTGTGAGGAGGTAGAGCTTACATCTCTCCTGTGGGGAGGTAGAGC
This sequence comes from Himantozoum antarcticum, assembly GCA_027564295.1. Classification (NCBI taxonomy): domain Eukaryota; kingdom Metazoa; phylum Bryozoa; class Gymnolaemata; order Cheilostomatida; family Bugulidae; genus Himantozoum; species Himantozoum antarcticum. The sequence goes on along the minus strand of JAOQGN010290216.1, from coordinate 11,739 downwards.
TTACGTCTCTCCTGTGAGGAGGTAGAGCTTACATCTCTCCTGTGAGGAGATAGAGCTTACATCTCTCCTGTGAGGAGGTAGAGCTTACATCCTCCTGTGGGGAGGTAGAGCTTACGTCTCTCCTGTGAGGAGATAGAGCTTACGTCTCTCCTGTGAGGAGATAGAGCTTACATCTCTCCTGCAAGGAGATAGAGCTTTATGCTTGTTCTAAATGTTGTTGAAGTTAGTTCAACAACATTTTTACTATATGTTATCACAGCGGTGAAGGCTGAAATTTGTATGCTACTATACAGTCATATAATTTGCATACTGTGTTTGTGTTGGAGCAACTGATTGGCTGCTGATCATCATGAAATCCTACAATTACTCTAAGATTGATTGTGATTGGTAGGTAGTGATGACCCCCTACATCTTAAGCCTAATCCTGGAAATATGGTAAACAAGATAGAAGACAAGCGCAGTGATGTCTCTGATAGTGACGAGGAAAGTGGTGAGGAAAAGAGCACAGCCACAAAAGACAGCATTGGTGTCTATAAACCACCCATGATGTCTGCTGCCCATTATGGTATGTCCTTATTGTCTAATTGTGCAGCAGCACATGATTATGATAACCACTTGAAATAGTAACATCATGACCGGCGATCATATATGATATACGATATAAGATATATTTTCTGCTTAGTTTTGGTAGGGTTTGAGGCCACAGATATTTCATAAAGGAACTGATAAAATGTGGTGAATTATTTTAAGGTATGTTTTCCGGTCTGGTTATCTGGTACAATATTGGTTTTGGTGTGCCACTTTGTGACTAAGCCATCAATCAAGTATTGGATCAATAGTTGATTGATTTTTAAGTGATCACTGTGCCAGTACAAGCACCATCTCTTCTTAGGCTGGCCTAATAGGAAACCACTGAAATAATTTGAACTCGCTCATCCACTAATGCTGTATAGAAATCCATAGTTTCCTTTCAAACTAAGCTGGTATGTATTGGGGCTTCCTTCTAGCAAATGTAAAACTATTAAAAGCAGCACATGGAAGAAAGAAATTTGTTGAAAAACATATATTGACATTAGGCATCTCCCAATTATATAGGTATACTGTTATCTAGTATCAGACAGTGCTCACTTTCATTATACTAAACATCTACTCGGAAATGTAGCATATCAATTTGCCACAGAGGTCATGTGTAATACTAAATACTATTTGACAAACATAAACTAAAAATGCAGACCAATTTGTCAAGAGAGTTGCACCACAGTCTGTACTGACCGTTAAACCACAGTGCCACCCTGTACTCTCGTCGCCACTAACTCTTGGTCACTATAAATAATTAATTGGAAAGATGTTATTAGCTGCTTATGGTTGATTTGATCTGGACTGGTCACTTGTGTCTAGCTTTGTTTGGTTGCTCATATTGTCGCGTATGAAACTGTTTCAATATATTCTTACTGTTGTGAAACAGAGGAAGAGCTGAACAGAAAAGGGAGGGAAGAGAAGGTAATTGCCAGGGCTAAGAAGAGAGCTCTCAGCACGGCTATGATGAAAGAACTGCGGGCCGAGTACTCGGAGGCCCCCGAAGAAGTCCGTGATGATATGAACCTGCACAGATTCAAGCAGTCACAGGATGACAAACACAGGGTAGCATACGAGGAGGATAACTTCAAGCGTCTTATGCTTACCAAGCAGGATAAGGTGAGTTGTGCTCACATTTGGTTAGTCGTATAGAATTTTCTTGTCTAATAGATGATTGTGAGTGATTTACCAAATCATCCCTGATAGTAGGAGTATAGTTACTAGAAATGTAGGCTACGAAACTAGAAATGTAGGCTACGAAACTAGAAATGTAGGCTACGAAACTAAAAATGTAGGCTACGAAACTAGAAATGTAGGCTACAAAACTAGAAATGTAGGCTACGAAACTAAAAATGTAGGCTACGAAACTAGAAATAGAGGCTACGAAACTAGAAATGTAGGCTACGAAACTCATATGCAGTAGACAAATCCATTTATGTTACAAACCAGAGCATTTGTTTGGTGTTTGAAATTATACTAATGATCTGCTGACGACTGCATTTCATGGGTTAGCTACATTAGTGTGGCAAACTTACATTGCCAGAAATGAAGACAGCTTTTGAAATTATCATTGAGTACGAGTATTCAACGATTTAGTAGCGATGTAAATACACTAGCAATGAATCTGCCTTTTGCGATTATCAATGATATTTCTAATGTTTATAATCTACAATACCTTTGTTCATGTGCATGGCAGAGACATTGCACTTTTGCCAACAGGGGGGTAGTGACACGGTTCAGCAAGAAGTGCAAATATCGTTTATAGTGCGGAATATAGAACATGGATATTGCACCCAACAGACACTCTCTTTGCATAAATATTTAGAATAAAGTCCGATTGCAACAATCGCATCATTATGTAACTTGGTATGCTTTTAGACCCTGCAAGCCAATACATTTATTTATCTTCATTTCCATGTTTGCAGAGAAGACAAAATCAGATGCAGACTGTAGGCACTCTGGATCTGCTTACCAAGTTTGGAGATATCTCAGCTCTAACTGGTGGTCTCGAGAATTTCAACAGCAGTAAAAAACGGAAAGGCAAATCCAAACCCAAATCAAAATCTGGTCATAAGAAGAAGAAAGGTAGAATGTGAAAGTTGTACTTGTATCTTGTTACATATTATAATATGGCAAGAATGGCAAAGCCACTTCTGCAGTTGCTGCTGCCTTATGGCTTATGTTGATTTGAGGGTTTGGTCATAGCGGAACATTAACATCACAATATTACAGAATATTACAGAATTTAGCATTCAATATAATTTACCGAATATATTTTAAACATGATGCTTCTGGTGACACTTTTTATCGTATTACAGAATGAGCATGTCAACCATAGTTCAAATCATGTAAACCCTACAATTGGGAGTTATGGCCTCCCGCAGCTCAAGGCCAGCCACTGTGAAATCTTAGCAGTTGATACTGCACTGTTTAGTGGCACAGTAGGGAAAATACAAGAGGATTTGAAAGTTGTAACTGATAAAACTCATGGAGCTCCTTTCAATGCCACCCTTCACCTACTGTATAATAATTGTGAGACACAGAGTTTTGTCAGAAGTACGTTTTCCGTCGTGTTCCATGTTATGGTTGATTGATTGATTCATGACTAAGATGTTACAAAGACTTTGCTAATTTTTTATTATCTAAAACAATCCCGTTTCTTTCAGTGGAGCGTTCTACATAAATGTGAGCATGTAATAGTTATATCTTCTCTAATGCAGCTGAGCGATAAATGCGGTAAACTAATGACAAGAATATATAGTTATATTTTACACTGTTTATTTAACACCATTATACAGAGCAATGATATATAATTATATTATGTAATACACAATACGCTAGAGCTGATATTATTTGAATTTAGGAACAATTAAGTGAGTTTCTTGACTTTGCCATACAAGGAGTCCACGACCTTGCCCATACTCTGAATGGTATCTATAGCAGATTCATATGTTTTGTCTTTAGACGTCTCATCAAACACTATAAGCACTCCATCTCCCTGATCCAAAATACCGTTAAACTTCTTGTCCAGTATCATCTGTGAAAGCTTTTTCTCCACCAGGTCCTGTCAGCAGAATAAATGATCAATATAATGGCATGGGAATAGTCAACATACGCACATGCACAGTATTTCTAGCTCATATACGGCCTATTAATGTATTAAGTGTTTGATTACATTTCCTTGAATATTGTGCCTGCCCTCGCGCAATTACCATGCAAAATCATTAATGTCTGCGCGAAACACAAAATCACCCACATGTGCTGCGAAATAGGTTACACCCATGCAAAATTGGGAATTTTTACACAAAATATGGCCATTCTGAAGCTTGTTAACTTTCTCAATTTGTAGAGTTTTTGCTAGCAGAATTTGTTTAGCAATTTTAGAGATCTCTGCGCAAAACAACATAGGGAGACAGAGATACAAAAGTTGGCTGTAAACACAAAATCTCATTAATCCAATTTAATGAACCACATAATTCTGATTTTCACTGCAACATCCAGAAAATTATGGCACAATTTTCTAGGATGTGTAATTGATCCTAAATAGTAGTACGCAATGCGTGTTGACTATTGCCAACTATTACACTGCGCAGTGCCACTTTTCCGAAGTACAAACAGTCAATAGGAAGTATAGTATAGATATAGAGACTGCACAGCTGATGTAACTCTGATGTGGAAGCCAATCAATTATATGACATTTCACGTGTTGTAAGAAGTCAGAACAGTATTGTGTAGGTAATTATAAACTTAGATGAGAGGGCACATACCTTGTCTAGATCTATGAGTTTAGATACATGTGGTACTTGCACATGTGAGTAGGGCTCTATAATCCTCAGCAGATTTCCCTCCAATAACTTGTCATACAAAGACTCAAGATGTGCCTTTATTATGTGATCATCCTCTAGCTCAGTCTTGTATTTCTGCAGCGCCTACAACGATACAGGGAGAACCACTGGTAAGTCATCTGGTATTAGACAGTCAATGGCTAGTACAGTCCCATCTCTGGCTAGTACGGTCCCATCTCTGGCTAGTACAGTCCCATCTCTGGCTAGTACAGTCCCATCTCTGGCTAGTACATTCCCATCTCTGGCTAGTACATTCCCATCTCTGGCAAGTACAGTCCCATCTCTGGCTAGTACAGTCCCATCTCTGGCTAGTACAGTCCCATCTCTGGCTAGTACAGTCAATGGCTCGTACAGTCCCATCTCTGGCTAGTACAGTCCCATCTCTGGCTAGGACAGTCCCATCTCTGGCTAGTACAGTCCCATCTATGGCTAGGACAGTCCCATCTATGGCTAGTACAGTCCCATCTCTGGCTAGTACAGTTCCATCTCTGGCTAGTACAGTCCCATCTCTGGCTAGTAGTCCCATCTCTGGCTAGTACGGTCCCATCTCCGGCTAGTACGGTCCCATCTCCGGCTAGTACGGTCCCATCTCCGGCTAGTACAGTCCCATCTCTGGCTAGTACAGTCCCATCTCTGGCTAGTACAGTCCCATCTCTGAAAGATTCTCATTTGCTAGATATCTCAGAACTTCCATCATACTCTCATCGTGTCTCTGGTCTCACTTTATATACCGGTCAACTATTATAGGTATTGCTACCTAATATCAGACAGTGCTTACAATAATACGGGCTGTTATTACAAACCATGTCTAATCTATTTGTCATTGACACATTAATGCAACCGTATTTGTAGTTCATGTCTTTTAACACGAAGGTGTAGCCCAGACTCCTGTCAATATTTACTGCCACTCCACCCCATCTCAGATAACACAAATTCCTACATGACATACTGAAATTCTAATAGGAACTGCAGCCTAGAATAAATTTCATTGACCCGGGTGTAACTTTGTAGCAGCTTGAACTAAAAATAGCACAACATGACAGAAAATTGAATCGCTGACTATTAGAATTAGATCACAGTCCAAACAGCGAGCAATGCTGTCTTTTTATTGCACTTGTAACTATTGTTAAATGAATCATCAAACCAGACCTTACAATCGCCAGGATATTACCTTCTTGAAATCAGCCAGTGACCTGTCTTTGCTAGCCTGCGCTATGCTTTTCATGGCGTCGGCATTCCTGCCCATGTACTTTAGAGACAGCTTGCCACTCAATATCTGGGTCACCTCATCCGCTCTACAATCATCAGGTTATGATATCAGTGAGCACCATTTGATGTTGCCAGTGTCAGTATGCAAGTATGATATGCACAATAATAACAACACCAGTCAAAGCATGCAATTATAACGCTAACGATACACGCGAATAATGATTAGGACAATGATTAGGACAATGGTAAGAGAAGATGGTAAATGTAAAGACTTACTGTTCCAACATGATTTTAGCAAGCAGCATGTATTTGAGTGCAATAATAGCCCTGGGACTGTCAATGGAGTCATAGCCCTCAAAGGCTTCATAGAAATATGAAAATGCAGTCTTAAAATCTCTCTCTGCAGCTGCGTGTAAAATACCTGCAAAAATAATCGAAATATTAAAATCAAATATTGTTAAATTGCCAAACTGGCCGGCAAACTGGTTGCTGATTACTGGACGGCAAACCAATCATATTTTGTATACTAGTAGGAAGAATGAGTATCACATACGACGATTTCTTTCACAAGTACCGAGAGTAATACAGAAGGCAGATGGTTCAGATTCATAGACAGCTGCTGGTAATAAACACAAGCTACACGCAGCACGTGTAAATGATTTGTGTATAAACGAGAGCACTGATTGCATAAAACTAAACATAGTAGGTGTTTTTGGACAATTTTAATGAGTCCATAGTATATGAGTTTGGATAGATCATTTGGAGAATTCGCAGTGACAGAAAAATAACAATGGGCGGCACAGTTGGCAATATCTAGCAGCCTAGCACGTTCAATCCAAAGCATTGCGGCTAAAAAGCCTTCAGAAAGCCTTTAACCTGTCGTTGTCGGGTCTGTTTGGATCAGTATCTAAACGCAGGAGGTCTCACTCACGTGCAGCAACAATACTACTAGCACATAAAAGAAAAGACCCACCTCTGTCCCAATGGAAACCGGGATAAGTGTATAACTGTCACTGGCCCACTCGACGTGTTGCATACGTCTGTGTATAACTGTCACTGGCCCACTCGACGTGTTGCATACGTCTGGATTTATCTCACAGTGTGCAGAGTGGGAGTAAACCGAGTCCTCTGTTACCTCAGACCAGGGTTGGGTCACATGACTAATTTAATGCGATAATGACTTGCATTAGTCATTAAATTACTAATGAATAATTAAATGACTAATGACTTTTGTTAACTGGCCATTAATTTATGCAATATTTATTACCTTAGCAATGACAATTTAATGATAATGAAGATTTATCGTGGACAGTAATGACCAATTTAATGATAATGAAGATTTATCGTGGACAGTAATGACCAATTTAATGATAATGAAGATTTATCGTGGACAGCAATGACCAATTTAATGACGCGTGACTCTTGCTCTTTCTGCTTTAATTCAATGACCCAACTAATGCAAATTGTTGTGGCATTAATGACCAATTTAATGACCAAGGCAAGTTTAATCACCGGTAATAATTGAATGGACAGTAATGAATAATTTAATGACCACTTGAATTCGCTAATTGAACCCAACCCTGCCTCAGACATTCAAAAGATATGCCTAAGCCGGTGATGGTCATCGTCTAACTAGACGGAAAGTGATATGTTATCATTATTATAATTAAAAACACTGTGTAGTGGGTAACTATGGTGATGTGCTCTATGTAATATGTATACACTACCTGACTGTAGGTCTAGGGCTGCCTGTAACTTGGGAGGACAGTAAATACCATTAGCTGTGGTCCTAGCTGACGTTAGGGCAGCTCTGTAAACATAATACACTGCATAAACAAGTCATTTACAATATCTTAAAACCATTACTCCGTATCAAGAGCTGTTCACAAATATATAATACTATAACACAAATCTATAATACTATAACGCAAATATATAATACTATAACACAAATCTATAATACTATAACACAAATATATGATACTATAACACAAATATATAATACTAGTGTATAACACAATTCTATAACACTCGTAATGGAAATTTTGATCTTTTCATGAACTCATACAGCCAAACCACCAAATGACAATTAGTTGACTGCATTACACACTCACAAGGTAACACATGTGTAACACATAAGAGTTACATGTACATGATACATGATACATAGTACATATAATTATGATACATAGTACGTACTACTACGACGACAAATACACTACTGACCACGCCTCTCTATACTGTACTTACTTAGCTTTGGGCAGATTACCCAGAGAATGGTATACTTTGCTTTCCAACAGTTGCACTTCTACTAAAAGAGCTTTGTCATCTAATTTCTTTAGTTCATATAAGAGTGTCGAACCGAGCTTGATAGCTTGCTGGTATTCTCCTACATTGCAAGAAAGTTCCCATTATAATGAAAGTATATTACAGCATTATAGCAATGATTGCACAAAATTGAAACAATTTTCTCAACTTGATATTTTTTTCACCAAGAGCTCTCTGCACCATGACAATATTGACAAGAGTGCGACTGCGTAGACTACTTTCACATAAACATTCATCTACAGTTTATACATGTATTAACACATGTATTTCAAGAAGATTTGGACTAATCCATTCTTTTCATCTATTAGTACAGAGAAAACAACGCTACCCCGGAGCCAACCATCAGCGCACCTATCAAGTTCTATTTAGTGACAACACTACTGAGCACTAGTGCAGGCAAGATAAGCAAATACTGTTGTTATAGCATAGTAAATAGTATAATTTTTACACTTGCTACAATATATTCAAAGAGATCCACAATAACTTTTTTTAATAGAAAATAGTAACGCTTATATTGGGATTCGGAGGCAGTTCCTATATGGTACAGTGCCTGGCACAGCGGCAGCTGAAAGAATTCATTACACCAACTCGGCAACCTATAAAATGAAGCTTCGCCGGTGCATTTCAACATCCACCATGTAGTAACCTGGAAATACACTGTCTGTGCTAAACGCTGTGCCATAAAGGACTTGTTCTGAAATCCCAACGTTATAAATGTACTATGTTACTATTTTCTAGAATGGTATATTACAGAACACAAACCTATGTCATAGTAGAGGGCAATAAGTCGACACTCCAATGCCTGTCTCAAGAATGTTCGTTTTTCATCCTTAGCCCACTCGATACACTCATTACACAGCTCCACCTGTAATAGAAAGTGATGTACTGAGAAGCGTGTCGTTTCCTTAGTAGTAGGCAGAAGGACACAGGGTGAGTGAGAGTAGTAGCTAGTACGTACAGTGTGGTAGTAGTTACAGTATGCTGTGTTAGTAGGTACAGTGTGGAAATATAATGTACATTGTGGTAGTATTCATCGTATTGTAGTTTAAGTCTAGGTATAACACAAATTTATTACAAAATAATTTTCCTTGCTCACAATCTTCATAGTCTGTTTTATCAGGTGTTTAAATTATTCAAAGTTAGGATACGTGGCAACATTGACAAATTAATGCTGAAAGGCATACGTGGACAAAAAATGAAAAATCAGATAGTACCTGGACCAACATTTATTTTCAAACCATACCCGCACCAATAAGAGAATAAAAATATGGATGTTGAATGAACCTGTTAGTACCTCTCAGGTTAAACTAGCGTAGAGTTAAACCAGCTTTAACTAGCGTACTGTAGAGATTATAGAGGAGGATAGATTGAGGATACGTCGCAGTTGCCTGTGGTTAGGGTTGCGACGATTAATCGAATGAAATCGAAAAATTAAAATCACAATGAAAATCGAATCAAAAATATGCAAAGTAGAAAATAGAGATAGTTACAAATTTATAGTGCACCTCAAGTAGTAACAACCAAACTGCCATATAATCTACAATTTTAATATTAGGAACAAAACAATGTATACATTCAAATTAAATTTATGAATAATAACTGAATATGTTTTTGGTTTTTTGTTTCTGATCAGTTACCGAGAAACTTATGTTTGCGCATTTCCGGGCAAGCAAATAATCGAATCGTTTAGAATCGAAAACACGGGAAAATTGAATCGAAAAAATTGCATGGATTTTTGTGAATCGTTGCAGGCCTACCTGTGGCCCTGTGCATACTGAACCATATTTGAATTTGATGGCTGACAATAATATAATATTTACCTCTGACCCAGTGGCTGCTTCCATGTCCAAAAAAAGGTCAACTAAAGCTTTGACCAATTTAGCTGCCTTTGCTTTACTGATCATACTTAGGAATGAACGTGAGAATTTGATTAGTTCTGCAAGGGCAGCTGCCTTGTCATGTTTAGAATAGAGCTGACCCAGGTCTAGTATAGCCTGTTCTTTGCATCTTGTTCCAACATCGTCATTTTGAAAATCTTTTTTCACTACAACATAAATGATTGAGAGTGTAGTTACATTATATTTAGCGCTATAACAAAACCTACAACTATAAGAATAAGGGGATTTTAGTGCTTTGCTTGCTCTTGGCACAGTCATTGTTATTCTAAAATTAGTGTTTATGTTAATAGTATTAGTGTCTGAAGTCTGGTGTAATTAGGATTTGAAGATTGGCATTTGCAGTTTGCTTTGCTGTAAGTGGTGAGTGCTAGTTGGAGGCATCTCTTTTTGGTTTTGATCGTTAACTTAATTTTGAGGAGGGGTATACTAGTCAGTGCTACTGTCAGTCAGTATTCCATCAGTATACTAGTCAGTGGTAGATCGTAGGTCACGTTACGTATAAAACTATTATGGTAGTAGGCACTATTTGTAGAGGTGTAAGGGGGTGTCAGGTTGTTTGCTGATCTTGTAATGCGAGAGAGAAAAGAGGATTGGTGAGTTGTTAGTGAATCAGAGCTACATGTAGCTGTAAGAGATGAGTGCACGCCATTGCATCAAATTTGTAGCAGACGACGCACTCTTGCTGACATGTTAAATCTGATTTCCAAGAGGTGGTTATTTATTGACTCCGTAACCTTTGCTACAATATTAATAAACACCTTTCAGTTTACATATGTGTTATTCATCTTAGTGGTGGTCTCTGGAAACTCCCCAGTTGGGATTTACATTTTTCCAACAACAAAAAAACAGGATCCAGAATCCTCGAATCCGCAGGAGTACTTAAGGACTGCTTGGTCTACGCAACTTGAAATATGCATTACATTCGACTTTACCAGGGACGCTATAATGAACCTTTTACAGCATTCACAGAGAACTTTAGATGTTATCGAATCCGTGTGGGCAAGCTCACTGAGTTAAGTTCAGGACTGAACACTTTTTTAATAACCAGGGTTCCTAAGAGAAAATTCCAGGTGGAGAAGTTGTCTTCTCCACAAAAAGTACATTTGCGTCCCAAATCCCAATCTGGAATCTAAGCCAAGCTAGAAAATGTTAATACTTTCACCTAATAGGGCTCACTAGTCCTATTGGAGATCATTAGCTAAATTTCAACATTCAAGTAGGCCTGAAAGGGTTCAACCACAACTAGATATGTATGTATAGGTTACCATAGAGAAATTAAATACCTTGCCAGCATCTTACCCATTTTACTTTTAAGCCACAAATAACGGGAAAATAACCATCTTCCCTGCTATTAGTATTAGTCACTATTGACATAATTTGAGCTATGACAAAGATATTTTCCAAAGTTTATTGTGTCCATCTGATTGTTGACTTGGGTATACAGCAAAGCATTATCTGCGAATAATTTGACAGAGGAGCACTCTACAACTAAGCATTGATGTCGACTACAAAGACTCTCTAAGTCTCTTTACAATACATCGCTCCGAGTCGGTGTGTAGGCCTACAAATGGCAGATCCTAATGCTACTGTATTAGATGCTATAAAGTGGAGCCCAATAGACAAATTCATGTAGTAATTTCTATTCAATTGCATTGTTGTAAATTCAAATTCAACATAAAATTAAAATTCATTGATTTGTTAAATGGTTGGTCGGCAGTATCTGCCGACCAATTATTGAAGATGCTTCCTCAGTATGGGACCCTTCCTCAAAACAACTAGCATATAATGTTGAAATGATACAGAACGATGCAGTAAGATTTATTAGTAACATAAAGGGTAGGCATAGTATCTCGGAAGCTACCGAAGCTCTCGGTCTCCAGCCA
>JAOQGN010289994.1:0-16000 GCA_027564295.1 Himantozoum antarcticum | reverse complement strand
TATATATGTATATATATAATATCTATATATATACATGTATATATATATATGTATATATACATGTATATGTACATGTATATATACATATATAGTTATAATACGATATCAGCAAATATTAACGATACGGTATTTCTGATATCCATATTCATGTTATATTCATTTTAAAATAATTTCACTGGCGTTATGAAAGTAACCTGCTGGGCAAGGTGCAGTATGATATTTTGAAGGATTAAATATTGCATATTTTGTTTGGTACCTTTATTTTATAGCTGCTGAACTCGAATTTGTGTTGTTTGACCCCTGTATGATAGCGATTAGCTTTCCTAATTGATATAAGTAAAAATATCGATATTGACGATATTTTCAATATGATACACAGTTCTAGTTTGTATATTTATGTATTTTGTATATTATTTAGCGATGTTGTATTATCAGGCCTACAGAACCATGTGGTGGAGACATTAATATTACATCATGACTATTTCTTCCCAGGTGGTAAGTGCTATAATTCTTTCGTTCTGTCTTCTTGGACTGCTATGTTATACATAACATCCATGTTATAAGTCATGCCTTGTCTCGTTGATGTGTATTAGTCTGGTTGTGAAGCACTGGTATTACTGTAGGCTCAGGCATTGTCTAAAACGCACAGGCTTATGCCGCAACCATTCACTTGCCTTGTTTGGTATCACCCCACTGTGTTGATTTCTATAGGAGTTTCCCGCTCATGCTCAATGTTGAAGTACACCAATTGGGTGGATAACTCTTGTGAAATAGAAAAATGCTAATTCTAGGGTTCCATTGTAGCAAATAATAATGGCAAATTTCTCCTATTTTGACCATATATTACCAAATGTTCATAGTTTATTGCATTTGCCATGGATACTGTTATCAATCAATTTCGCAAATAATTTGTATTATAAATATAATCTGTGAAATACCTTGTTGCCATTGCTTCGTGTTCACTGTTGCTTAACACTAATAATCGGCATCCTAAATTGATACACAAAAGGTGGAAAAGGTTAACTTATTCTCGGGCTATATGTAATGCTGAATTAGTACGCCAGGCATATGTGATGCGGTTATGCAGTATGCAGTATTGAACTACTAGATGTGGTAAGGATATGATCATGCGCTCGGTTTGCTGCCAACCTCCTGGCTCCAATTGCACAACTTTTTTCTGATGAATGGTTCAGTAGTGAGATGGTGCGTACACACATGATTACTGTGGAAGATTGAAATGGATGGATCACTTCCGTCTATTGTCATAGCTTCAACCTACATTCTTCACCTGAATCCTGTGCAGTGCTGGCACCTTTGGAGAAATTTTTGAGGCTTCTATCCCTTGCAGTATTCCTCGCTAATCCGGTCTAACATGATTGTCTGTATTTATTGAAAAAAATTCTTCATTTACAGTTAGCTTTATCTGGGCATATTTTCTTTTGACTTGGAGCCAATTATTTGGGAATCAAATAGTTTTAGTTGCTCTGGCTAAGGTGCTCTAGTTAAGCTGTTCAAGTTGCTCTGATTTAGTTGCACATATCAAGTTGCATTGGTTAAGTTGCTATTGTCAAGTAGTGCTTGTTAAGTTATAATGTTCATGGCAATATAGATTACAGCAGCATATTGCAGCAGCGAATTCATTACTGCTGATGTTGCTGTAGGTGCTCCTCGTGTTGCTGTAGGTGCCCCCAATGTTGCTGTAGGTGCTCCTCATGTTGCTGTAGGTGCCCCCAATGTTGCTGTAGGTGCCGCCAATGTTGCTGTAGGTGCTCCCAATGTCACTGTAGGTGCCGCCAATGTTGCTGTAGGTGCTCCCAGTGTTGCTATATGTGCTTGCGATGGTTGGCAGGAGACCGGGCGACTGATCATAGGCCTGCTTGCACTGCGAAATGTTGCAACTAACAAAACTACACTTTCCATATCGCTTTCCACACTAATACATGTTGCAGCCCTAGTCATTTAGGTGGCTAGGCTTGCTTAGGTACATGCAGACAACTGCCAATATTGACGAATCGTCAACGCACAGAATGATAGCTGACATTTGAAATCATGTAATAAAATATAAACCCAATGCAATATGGTAATTGTGAGTTTTTGAAATTAGATTTTCCTCAACGCTCCGACCTATGGTAGGACTAGGCCTATTATATTTTTATTAAATTTTAAATAATTTTTAATACAGATGACTGCTTTCCTACATTTATCATTGATTGTTGATTTTGAAGTGATTTTTTTATGTCATGTGATTATGTGGATGGTGATCACTGAAACCGACTGTCTAAGCTTCGCAGCTATGCAACTATTCATAATACTAATATTTTCTGTCTTACCTCCATCTAGACTTTGAATTGTGTGAAAGTGGGCTCGCACATTCAAATGCCAAAAACACATCCGTCACCGACAGCCTTGTGCTGGGAGGAGAGAACAATTCCAAATCTGGGTTAAATAACGCCATAACAAACTCGATATATAACTCGACTACAAGCTGTATAAATGGTAGCAGTACAAATGAGTCAGTTAGTTCATTTAGCCAGTCAACTTGCAGTACTGATACGCTGGGACAAACTGGTAGTGACAGCATTAGTTTAAGAAAGAAAGGTAAAGGCACTCGAATGAGCTTCCCTTCGGCACTCAACACTGCAAGTGATAAATTATTTGGTAAACGGAGAAGTAATGAGAGTGTAAAAAACAAGACTGTACCTTCTGATATTGAGAAGAGAGAAAAGAAAACTTTTAAAGATATATTTGGAATCAAAAAGTCTTCCTCGAGAGATAAACTGAGAGAATTATCTAAGTCATACGAGGCTGGTTTGAATACTACTGGATTGGTAGAACCTGAATCTCCTGGATTAAATGATGACAATAGTGAGCACAGCCCTGTAGGCCAAGTGGTATTTAAGCCTAGATACACTCCCCTCAATGAGAAACAGCTCGACTGCTGGCTGACAGGTGCACCAGACGCACCGCTGGCTGATTTAGAAGGTGACGATAGCCCGTTATATGTGGAGCCTCCTATCCGAAGTTTCCCTCTATCTAACACTTCTCTTCCCTACCATGTTCATAGTGATATGTATGACACTGCCTTTGCTTTAACCTCACTGAAGGCAGATAAGTCGGCAGTAACGGGTTTACAGTACCTCAACAAGATCCATTCGGTAGTTAACAGTGCTTACATCACATCGAATAGCAAGGCTTCAACTGCATATGCTACACATACTGACAAACTAACGGAAGAAGGTAAACACATGTACCCAATCATCATCAGATGCTTGACCTTCATCTTGTGACCTTGTAACCCTGCTCTGCTGCTGATTGTATTGTTGTCCTTCTGTTGCTTGCCGGTGTCATTGTCTTTCTGTCCAATGCTTAATGGTGCAAATGCTGGTAGATGACTAACCGTACTCACATAGTTTGTTTCAAGCTATCAAAAAGGCTTTTGAGTTCTGTTTTCGTTTAGAATTTCAGTTGAAACGAGCTTCATCTTATACCCGTGCTGTACGTAGAAACGCTTTCAAGCGGATTCCAGATGCAAGTGTAGAGAGTATAGAATTGCCTGCACTAGGACTAGCTAGCCAGCGTTCCTCACAGATAAGTGATACCACACCTAGTCCTCAACCTGGCATCATGTCATTACTGGAGATGACTGCGACCATTGCTGTCTCGCCAATACGTACTTCACCCAAACTGTTTGGCAATCGCAGCTCCAATTGTGACAGTCCATTGGATGATGCTCCTGAGAATGGCCAATATGCTTCTTTAACTGATATCCGCAGCTTCTAGTCGTCGCTGTGACGCCGTATGATATGTATTTTGCTTCTCAGCATATTTCTCTTATGATTGCATGAATATTGACTGACGTAGATACATTTTGTTACACAAGTATTTTGTAGTCTACTAGTTTTCAAATTTCTGCTATCCCGGCTGTAAGATGTTGCATCCTAATTAGATAGCTTTGCATATAATTAAAAGCATGTACCTGTATTTATTTCTGAACACATTATCTGTATTTTTTAGACAAATTATTTTAATACTTGAATATTATTTTATTCAAGACTGATTAATTTACATGCTTTGAATCGTTGACAATGCTACCTCTATATAGAAGACTTATGACTAGGTTCTTTGGATTCGATCTTTGGTGCTCACCCTTTTGATTTCCTGTAATTTTCCACCCTCATCTTGGAATTGGAATGAAACCAGATGTTATGATGTTATTTGCTGGAACATGATTGAGTGGTTTTGCTGCAGTACGCATCCATATGATACATAATAATGATTTATCAAATTACAAATTGTTGATTTAACTTCCCTTTAGTTTCCAATATTTCTTAGAAAGAGATATATTACTACGCAGTACACACTCACCTCGGCTATCCCTGCACATAATCTTCTCCCAAACCAACATATTCCCAGTTTTAATATAATTTTATTGAAAATAAAGAATGCTCGCAACTGGGACAGAACCAGGGCCCTTTACGGCACGGCGCTGAACTTGAATTTTACTATAGCAAATTGTAAAATTCAATAAAATTTTAGTTTAAATTTGTGTTTATGATAGTGGCTGTAACTAGCCTGGGTGGGCTCTTACTCTCCGTGTAGCAAGGTAGCTCTCTCTCCCCTTGCTACACTGAGAGCCCACTCAAGCTAGGATGTAGCAGTGAGATGAACTCATTTTCATTGAATAAAGTACGTAGTCGACAGTCGCTCAAACCTGTCTGTTACAACTATCATTCCAAGTACACACATGAACATATATAGAAAAATTCTTGGGTTTGCACCAAATCTTTTCCTTGGGCTACGACCATGTCATGAGTCTATTTATATGTACTATATAGTGTGCTGCTGTACCAGTCATTTAACAGCTAGCAGTGTAGTAGTGTTTCGTTATTGTTATTTACTCATAATATATCTAGCTAGCATGTACAAATTATAAGCCACAGTTTTTAGTTGGGCATCTCCTGTCGTTTTATTTTACATATACTTTTTATTGTCATTGTTTTGTCCATTATATAAATGTATAATATAGTGTTATTAACAACTGTACTTTATGTGGGAGTATAATTAATTCTAATTACCAACCTCCGTCTAGATGCTGTTGTGCCGAAGTTATTGATGGAGTTGTCTTCCCTAAGAGAAACCTAACACTACACTGTGTTCCGTTTGGTGAAGCTGATGCAATACTAATTAATGCAAACCTGGATGTTACTTTAACCCAAATGCTGTAGAGCAGAATTGATATATCCACGTTGCGGCAAATTTCTATAGCAACTTATTAACTGTACGTTGGCTAGTAATTCTAGCCGAATAATTGCACTCTAAAGAAGAATGCACTCTAAAGAAGAATGGACGCTAAAGAGTGCAGACTCCGATCTCATTAATTGCTAGACTAAGACTTAATTGCTCTCAAAATTAAGATTATTTGAAAGCTTTGGTGAATCTTATTATTATCTCAAATATGTAAGAGTGCTATTTCATAATATAGTAAAATTGCAAAATCTATATGAACAATTCCAGTATTGGTTGGCAACTGGCTGATAAAGGATGAATTTTATTATGTTGAATATAATTATATAAATATTGTTGCGATCAACTGTCATAATAGAATATTGCTACTTCCAGATATACAGTTTGCGGACATAGAGTCTATAACTACCGATGCTAGTAGCGTCACAAGTACACCTCAGAATCTGTCTAGCTTTGGCCCAACATCTACTTCATTATCTGCTGAGTGTAAAGAGGAGCCTAGTAATGCTAAGGCTGTCAAACAGCATGGGCAGTTATCTGTGAGCACACCATCCCTTAGTGGTTCTCAACTTAGCATATCTTCCACAGATAGCAGGTATGTAGCATATAGTACCAGATCTATATACCTGCGCTTGCCAATATACGCCTGTGTGCACTGTAGGCTAAGGCTGCTTTACAGGCTCCCATTCTGGATATGCACCAATGTGACGGCTGCTTATGTATTTTCCAGTTTTTCGATGTCATATCCTAGTGAGTAGGGATAGCTCAATAGGATGACACGAGACCCTAAAATTGAAAGAAAATTGGGCGCCGTATATGGCGGCCTTGGACACTAATTTCTCACTTGTGAGATGTGAGGCAATTAATGGATTATAAGATCAACCACACTAATCCACTCATTTTCAGCTTATCTTGGTGCCAATGATTGGGAGTTGGTAATTTTGTGTAAAGCACGCCGTCATGAGAAGACAACTACTTAACATTTGCTTACATCTGGCATATTGAGTGTGCATTTATTTGCTCCTCAATGTCAATATTTATAATGGAAATAGTAGTCTGAACCACTGTTGCTATTCAGACGTATCCTGTTTTGGTGGCTTTCTCATATATATATGCATACATACATACATACACACACACACACACACACACACATGCTGTCTCATGTATGTGATTATACCAAGCCTAAATGTGGCAACGTGACATTAAATTCAGCAGTAATTCTTATTCCAATTCTAATTCAGTTTGAAATTTTGACAACAGACTCAACACTGAAGTGGGTAACGACTAAACAGAAAATTTTCCAACATTGACTGAAAAAAATAGCAAATTAGGTAATGTAAAGAAATTTGTTATCCATATAATATAATCTATATAGTCATTAGTCAACAGTTTAGAATACTAAAAATGCTTATATATAAAGATTATATAATAATGCTGCGTTACATGTAGAATGTGGTTCCATTGCTTTATGCTGATTTAGAAGATGGCTACCCTCCTTGTCTATTGTAGGTTTATTCCATACAAGCACAAAGCAGATAAGAAGTAGTATAATTGTTGTTGTTCGTTAGTAACTTACCAGTTCATTCTACAGCCGCTGTAATAGTAATTTGCTCAATAGAAATTTTAGTCTTAGATATTCTGATGCTGTTTACGCTGCAGCGAGATGTTCCTCTGTGTGCACTAATTAGCTAACACCTCTTATTTTATCCTCTGCACAATGGAAACCCTGTTTAGTTGCGTTGAGAATTTTTTTTGTAATATATCGATTCTAATTTCAAACGCTGCTGCATAATATAGTCAAATCATTTCCCAGTGGGAAAACATATATATTGAAAATTACATTTACTCGCCAAAATTTGTTTTGCTACTGATGATGTTGCATTGCGTCTATTGAGATAAATATTTATAAAAAAAACTTCACTTTGAACTTTTATGCATTATAATGTCAATATGCATATTTTGGTACACCTGACATTGGCGGACTTAAAATTGGCTGTCCCGTCCCTAATGTCCATTCACAAACTGTGACGGGACATTAGACACCACATTATACGTGTACATGTAATATTAATAAATTATTTTGTATTGTCGAGATTCATTGCAAATAAATGTAATATTTCTGTATACTGGTACATAGGTAAGGCCTCTCCATACGTTCATATAATAGTTCCGATTCTCGGTTTCAAGTCCATTTCCGATGGCGGTCTGATCGGAATGGATGCAAAATCTGATGTTCGCTCGGTCTGGGTTATTCGAAATAGTTGAACTTTGCTCACAAGATCAGATGAAAAGATCACAATCTCTACGCATTGATTGGTTGAAATATTTTCGCGACACATATGGCCACTACCCAGGCCAGCACAGTTAAGTATTAGCTCTCTTCCATTGGCTGCTTGGTTTTATACACCAATTCTGTTGTCACAAGTTGTCTCCTTAGACGGCTCTGCTTTAGACGGCTCTGCATTAGACGGCTCTGCATTAGACGGCTCTGCATTAGACGGCTCTGCTTTTCACGTGTGGATGGTGCATTTTCTGACATTTTGTCGACCGTTTGGCCAGGGTTGAAACTCGGATCAGGCCTATTGCCTGAACATCTGGACCAGCCTTTAGAAGTATTTGTGGGACACTAAACTTAGAAGTTTCTTTCTTCTGCCAAGCTCTGTGTGTAATTGCATGTACAATTGATTGGATTAATAAGCTGCAAATTGAAATGTAGAGCATGAAGATTATACGCTAAGTTAGCCTTAGCAGCTCCTAGCTTGCTCATGGCTTGCCAAGTGGCTTGCTATTGCTGTCTAAATGCGGTGGTCTAAATATGACTCTTCTGTAAATACATGTAGGGTAATATCGAGATATTTCGTTATAAATATTTCTTAAAATTATTTCCTTGAGTTTGCTGTGTAGAGCCGCAGTGTATAGCGTACACCAGTGTGAGGTTGTTACCAGGTGTACCAGATTGAGTGGCATCAGATGTTGAGGCACTCTTTTTACAGATGGCGTGCTGATTGAGCAAGTTGCTATTCATATCTGTGTTCTTCCTCCGTAATATGAGTTTAGATTGCCACTGCTTGCAATTTGCATGTCAATATGATTTTCATTTCTTTATATTTCAGTGCTGCTAGTGCTCTACACAGCCCATCATTTCATAGAAAGAAAAAACCAGCACCACCCCCTCCGCCAACACAGCCAACCAAAGAAGCACCGGCTAAACCACAAAGGCCTGACCTTAAGCCAACTGAGCATGCTGTATTGAAGAAACCTACAATACCCCCGCCTGGACCCCCAATCAAACAAGTTAACCGACCAACCAATGCCCCTCCACCTACACCACCCATAGCACAATCTGCTGCTCTAACTGGGCCTAACAAAGTACATAACCATAGTGATTCTACTAATCCATTCCTAGATGAAAAGGAAACGGAGATCCCAGCTCCTTCCACCAATCATTCGCCCAGTGCAACTAGATCTTTGTCTGATAGCTCAACTCCTGAACCTGATACCAAAGCAAAAACACATGCACGAAATGCTTCGGCTGCAGAAATTAATGTAAGCCCATTACAGGAGGTGAAAGGTCATAATCGAGCCAAATCTCAAGATTTCAAGCTTCGGCAGCCGCCACCAATCCCACTACGAACACATTCCATTCCAGCGAACACAAAGCATTCCTCCATAGCAACAAGTGTTAGTGACAAACCAAGTTCTACTACAACCCACGAACAGAGAGATGCGTGGCCCGCATCTCCAACTAGCCTGTCTGAACTAAATGATAGTGTCATAGTGGAGAGTGCACATGAACCAAGTGATAGCGATATGGAAGACATGGAATATCGAGCTCGCATGAATAGCCGATCAGATGCCACACCCTTATGACTTCGACTAAACATTTCATAATTAACTTATTTGATAGACGGTGGTGATACACGACTGGTGACTACACGACTGGTGATATTTGGTTGACTTTTTTCTCATAATTATTTTCAATATCTTATTTTATACACTCCCAGTTTGTAGTAGGCTTCTTTATTCATACCTAGACTGTTCTTTCTGTAGTAATTGGACAACCAGTTCAGTTTGTGAGAAATTAGTGTAGACAAATCACATCATTTTTGTAGTCAATTCATTAGTGTTGCTACTACAGATTTGATAGGTAATGTCGTGTACTGTGTACTGTTTGGAAGACGAATCCTGAAACCTGCGTTTCAAACGAGTATCTGGTAGCACTATGTTCTATTTCTAGTTGGTGCGAGAAAATAAATACTGCATTTTGCTTCACTACTTTTCTTACGCAATTCCAAGGGACTTAATGTTCTTCAATATTTTAATATTTCTAGGTACCAAACAGTCCCCCAGTATTATCACTATGGTCTGTTGGGATCAGCTAAACATGTAGACAATGATAGAAATCTGCTCAAAACATGTTGCTTATTAGTTTAGCTTATTTAATTACGGTACATAATTATAAATTACACCTTGGTTATAAATAAATATTGTAAAGTCCGGATTGGATTATTTACAGAGGTTCCCGTTGTAAATGAGAGCCTTTCTAAATCACATAATTGTGTTATAAAGTGTGAATTCCAACAAATTTTAGTTTTTGCTACAAAGACAACAATCTTTATATTTGGAAATTATTTTGAAATAAATTTTAAGGAGATATTGTAACTTGTTTAGATTTTATTTTGTTTGTCTTATTTTGTTTACTGCAATACTGGAACCAATTTACTTTTTCCCAGGACTGTTATTAGAACGGGCAAATGCACTGACAACGGGCAAGTGCACTGACAAATATTTTCATTATTTTGCCCTAGCCTAATTTAAAGTCTCACTACTGACGTATGACATACTTATGTACTCACTAATAACGATCAACTTCAAGCACTGTAAATTTTCCTGTTAATTGCATATAACGTTGTGAGTGTAATATCACTTGTAGACCTCATTGTCATTACCATTTGCAAAGTCGGACTATTCAGAAATGCTAGATACAGTCGGGTATGCCATCTACGTAACATTTGCGTCCAAGCTTAGTAGTCGTCATACCATAATTTATGTGTATTCAGGCAGATCAAGTACATGAATCTTGAGATCGGTCACATTCTCAGCTCGGAAACAATGAATCAACAGGCTCCGATTGACGGCACCAAGTGGTATTTTGGTAATAGTCCAACAACATTTATTGTTTGTCAAAAATCTTATTGCTCTACTCTTGCAACAATTTGGAAAAGGTAATTGAAATTTTAGATCTGGAATTTAGCTTATTCACATATTATTATTACCATTTGTACATAATTATAATTAGTAGACATATTCAGTGTAATGTTACAAAAAAACACATTGCATTTAGCAATTGAAAATTTAACATTAATCGAGGAATTCCCAAGAGTACACGCCTTTGGACTAGCGTAGATATATAATTGTTAGCTGTAAGGAATAAAGTCATTCTAGTCAAACACAAGTAAGTATACAGTGTACAAAGAACAGAATCTACTAAATTTGACACATGTAATACAAATAGGAAGTATGTGTTTCCAGTTACATGTAGCTCTAGATACGTTTGGGTGGCTTGTCTCTCCCTCCCTCTGTAACCCTTGCTTTTCAATGAACAGTGTTATTACGCCAGGCTACAAAATACAATTAGCTCAATGTCAATAAATGGATAAGACCGTGCTCAAAATCACAAATTATGTTGGAGTTGCTTCACCAAGTATAGAGGACAACTCCTAAACAGTACTATGCAGCGCATGGGTCAGATGTACATGTACTTACAATTTACTATAGAAATCGTGTTTCCTTGACAATAAATATCACAAAAACGTTTAAGAAATTAACAACATCAATTATACTTTATGACAATGTTTGTAGTGTAGGAATCCTAAAACTGACATAGAGATGGATGATAATTCAACTTTGAATAATCAATAACCACATTGAGCAACGGTTTTGAAAACATGAGCAAACTACTTTTTATGAGGTTAACAGATATGGGCTCAATGCAGACGACCTTTTTATTTTGTACATAGCCAATACGTGATCTATAATAGACCAAGCATGTCGCACCTGATACACTTGAAAAAGCTTGACTGCTGTAAGTTGATTAGAGCGCTGATTAGACGCTGATAAAAATAAAGTATAGTTTAAAGTATTTCAGGTATTTCAACTCATAGGCATATATACTAATTACAAGCTATATATTATACTAGTTGGGTAGATGGTATATATGCCTATGTTTAGACTATACTTTGCCCAGTTTGACGATATTATTGTTGATATCGTATAAAGTCTAAAATTTGTCATATTGCACAGCTCTAATAATACATTCACAATGGAGCTACCTACCTGTCAATAAGAGAGTCTCTCATCTCGTTAGCTATGGTGTTAGCTGTGGCTTCGCTCAGCTTGAACACACTCTCAATAACTGACAACTCTGTACTTGTAGTGTCCATGCCACAGAAGGCACTCCAATCATTAACAACCAGGCCACCACCCAACACCTCACTGCCTCGGTTTATTGTACCAGCCTGTAAAACACAACGGATATCTAGTACCATGCATTAGCTAATGATATCATGACAAGACAAAGTTTAGCAAGCACTGGACTTATTTAAAAATGTGGGTTCAGGCATGTAGCTTAATTATAAAGAGGGTACTAGAAGCATTTCTAATATGGTTTATTACATAAAACAAATCTGATATTTCGTCGACTATGCCATCTGCATGTCAGTCTGACGATGACATACGGATGGCATAGTCGAAATATCAGTTTTCCCTTGTAGTTTTTGTAATAAACCATATTTCAAATACTTCTAGCAATTCTTATTACAATTACTCTCATATTAATAGACATGTACTATAGAGAATATCAAGGGGCAGAAAGTAGATCCACTCATTCCTCTGCAAATACTCAACTATACACATATACATTTCCTTACTGTTATTGTCACCTTTTGTTGAGAATTTGACCAGGAAACATTGTAATAAAATATGGTTAAAATTTAGAAAAGTAATAACACTAGTTGTTAATATCTGAATATTGGTACGAAAATACTGATCCCGATACCGATTTACCCAATTAGAGCGTATCTGTACTGATTCCGATCCATCACCGATTAATCAGAACATCCCTACTGTACATATTTGTAATGCATCTATCAGTAAAAAGAAAGGCAAGATTTGGGACAGCTTGTACGACATGTATTACATGCTTAGGCACTCACTCTAGAGTATTGTGTAGCTATGTGCTCATGTGCTGTGTAGCTATGTGCTCATGTGCTGTGTAGCTATGTGCTCATGTGCTGTGTAGCTATGTGCTCATGTTATGCCATCTATATTTTATGCTAAATTGCTCTACGTTGATAATTAACCATATGGCCGGTTAGCTCAGTTGGTTAGAGCGTCGTGCTAATAACGCGAATGTCGCGGTTCGATCCCTGTACTGGCCACCTTTTTTAATACTTGCTACGTATACTGCCATGTAAATACACAATTTTACTGTAGGTGGATCGGCTACAGGTTTTAAATTTTCTGAATTTCGATACAATATCAGGCTTTACATCTAACATTAGATCCCAACAGTAGCTGATCATATTTGAAAGCCTGCTAAAGATTACTTTAGTAACATAGAAACAATGCTGCTCACCCACCATTAAATAGAGTATAATTATGCAAGTACACAAAAGGGAACTAAGAGTTTCATATAAATGTGTCTCCTTGTAGCAATCAGCACAGTACTTGTTTTATTAGTTTTTTAATGTTCTTATAGAAAGATTTTTGAGTGATCTTTTGTAAGCATCTCAGTTTTTATCATTTGCATGATATATGCATGCATCATTTGCATAACATGCGAGTGTAAAATAAAAATAACTGGTTTACTTGCTTTCATAATAGTAAAAATCTTTACTACACTACATAAAAATGTACATTGATATAAAATACTGGCCAGTACAGGGTGGCCAGTACGGGGTTCGAACCCGCAACATTCACGTTATTAGCATGACGCTCTAACCAACTGAGCTAACCGGCCAACTGTAATGCTGTTATGGTATTGTCAAAGTTGCATGTAAGGGATACAATAATAATACACACGCTGCCAGCTCTTCAAATCATGTAAAAAATGGTGAATCAAAATCAGTGAGAATCACGTTGTTAATAAAGTTTCATGGCAAATGTTGATTTCCAACTTTCCTTGCAGCTCTCATAGCCGAAATTCTGTAAAGCCAGTCGAAAGGCACACAACAAAATGTCACCTATACATTGCAGCATAACCAAACGATTTGTGAAGGGATTTTTCGTTAATTGTAATTTTAATGTGTGATAGCCAGCTTATGCAACTTTCATGCAAAATTTATGCAACTTACGAAGGGCACCTCCTAGCTAATGTAAGTAATTTGATACAACTTGCCACTAAAAACACTTGCTAGCCAATGTAATGTACTACAACTTACCGTTAAGGGCACTTGCTAGCCAATGTACTACAACTTACCGTTAAGGGCACTTGCTAGCCAATGTACTACAACTTACCACTAAGGGCACTTGCTAGCCAATGTACTACAACTTACCACTATGGGCACTTGCCAGCCAATGTACACCAACTTACCGTTAAGGGCACTTGCTAGCCAATGTACTACAACTTACCGCTAAGGGCACTTGCTAGCCATTGTACACCAACTTACTGCTAAGGCACTTGCTAGCCAATGTACTACAACTTACCACTAAGGGCACCTGTAATAGAGATGACAGCTCATCCTGGTCCTCAACTTTGGTCTTAGGATGCACCTACAAAGTTATAGCATGTTCAACATGTGCTTGCCAGAAATGTATTTCTTTTACTTTAGTATAGTATCAGTTATAGTATTATAGCATGATAGTATCGTAGCATTATAGTATCAGTTTTATCTACTTTATATATTCCTTTTGGTTTTATATTTTATATTTCTTCATTGTGCCAGTCATGGTGATTTTATATTCTGTCTTTAGCTAATTCTGCTGAAAATCATGTGTAACATGAGCAGTTTTAAATAAATAAATCTAACCTACAAAAATGCAGGCTATATTGCTGTGGGATAGTTACTCCCCAGGACTGACCTGACATTTAATTGAGTGCCCGAGGCTGTACTGTGCCTCGGGCAGTGGTATTGCGGGCTAACGTTGCATATATGTTATTAACTAGGGTTCAGTCGGCTATGCCGACATACCAGTATGTGATAAGAACCAAACTTGGTAGGTAGCTAGTATACATACCTGACTTTAGAGTCCTAAGTCTGTAACCTTCTACTTACTGTACTTTTCATGTTATAACCATTATTGTATAAGTTTAATATACCCGGGAGTCTGTTGCAATTGGAGCCTGTTGTCAACAGTTGCAATATTATAGGTTTTGACTCTCTAAGATCAGTAACTGAACGGTCACCAATATAGCTCCTAATTGGCTCTCAGTTGTTGTGCAGGAGCACAACCCAGGCAATTTCAGCTTAACAGTCTTGCCCACAGGCTCGCAACATTGACAGCCCAACCGTGTACCCTAATCACTTGAGTTTCTACAAATCAAGTAAAGTGGCGCACATGGGAATCGAACCCAGATCCATGTCCCCATCCGCTAGCCTTACTTCTAAGCCACCCTGCCACCCAATATAAAAGTTTAAGCTATGTATCTTCCAGAAAGCTGTCCAAACTGGTGGAGTACAGTAACATCTCGATGTTTGTCAAAGGAATTTCGCTGACTTCTTACAAGCTGCAGTTTAAATGTGGAGGAACTGGGCATATCGTCTATAACTCTACTCTATATTGTCCTGGATTCAAGTCTAACAGAATATACAAATATGATCTCAACACTAGTAGATGCAACGAATCTAAGCTGAAAGGTAAAGTGTATGTACATGTACATGCCTAGACATACTATTCTACATGTATAATGCATGGTTACATACCCATGTTCAGGTTTCAAGGTCATTTAATAATCGCTTATAAACTCAATCTCAAACTCCACCCACCAACATATATCCTATAACTATAATTAATGACCTTGACAACCTATGTGACATTTCCAGTAAGCTGCTAAAATACATGTACAACTTGTGTATTGTGTAAACTGTAATAGTTTCCCTGATACTTCGGAAGCAGGTCAACTAGTACAAGATCATTGGCAACATGCTGAATCCAAAGAATCCGGGTCTATTTGCAACTGCTGTTTCGAAACAAGATGTCCGGGGGTCAAGCTACTTAGGTGTTAGACGGGGGTAACTATGTCCCCAACCCAAAACCCAAACCACAACTATAAACAGTCAGATTCCAAATGGCAGTTTCGAAATCTCCGTACACCGAATCCTAAAGAAAGAAGAGTTGAGAAAAGTAAAATTTCCGTAATTGTATTAAAAGTTAAAGGTTAAAATCCATTTGTTGTCTCACAAGTGAGAAATATTGTGACCAAAGCCAAGGCTGCCATATGCTGTGCTCGATTTGCTCTCAATTAAGGGCTGGAGCAGAACCGGGCAAATTTCAGGTTCAGAGCCTTGCTCAGAACCTTTAGCATTGATAGCATGGATAGTGTGCCACAATCACTTTCCAAATCAATTAAAGTGGCATACATGGGAATCGAACCCGGGTCACCAGAGTGATGTCCGTGTCCTCATCCCATTGAGCTATCCCTACTCCCTAGCTATCCCTACTCTCTAGCTGTCCCTACTCCCTAGCTATCCCTACTCCCTAGCTATCCCTACTCTGTAGCTAACCCTACTCCCTAGCTATCCCTACTCTCTAG
>JAOQGN010289883.1:0-16008 GCA_027564295.1 Himantozoum antarcticum | reverse complement strand
CACTAAGCACCTCACTATTTTAATTGTTTTTATTGTAAATCGCTTAGAAATTATCTTCTTTGATTTTATTAAGCGATGCACCAAATAAACTTATCATCATCATCATCTCTACCTTCTAGTATACTTGCACGACGTACCGCTGTTCGTTATACTTGATATCTTAGTATAGACACTCCTGACATCCGGTCACAATGTCTCTGTCATGTTATGAGATATCATAGTCACACGTTCATGCACATTATAGTAGTACTGGTACGTTCTCACAACTTAGGGGTGAACTGTGAAGCTGAAGGTGATTTTCTAGTTATAGCTTGCATGTGATCACACACACATAGAGTTATTGTTCAAATGTGACAGCAATATTGTAAAGTATGCATTTCGGTACACACACTCACTTTTACAAATAAATACACAACTGCTCAGCAATATTTATTTATCAGACAAACTGGAATTCAGATCATTTGTACAATATGATCCACTAATAAAGGAGGGCAGCCAATCCCAAATTATATAACAGTCCTTTACTGTTTTAACAGGTTCATTGCCAATCAAGCATCGTTAACTTCAAGAAATACTAATGCATTAATTATCATTTAGGTTATTTATTTTATTCAACATCACAGTTCCTCTAGCAGTGGACTGCTTTAACAATAAGTTAATAATCAAATACTGCATTGGTCAAAACAGCAAATACGCTGTATCATTGTGTATACGTATCATTGCATATACCAGAAACATGTATGTTATACTCACGCGCTGTCAGGAAGAGTAGAGAATGATATATAGCAGTTCACAGCAACATCAATAGATGGAAATGGGTTCCACCTCCATTCGTCTTCTCTAACATCTGGTGGTAGTTGCCTTGTCTGTGGGTTATAAACCTCTGATTGTACTATATCTCTAAGTCTAGTGCTCTCCCAGCTTCTGTGTATTCTGTTGTAACCTCTAAGTCCTCCTCGGCAAACAGGTAGTAGCACCAACTACAGAATTATATATACATGTAACTTGGAGTGGTTATGCATATAAACACATTAGGAGGCCGAGTTCTGCTGAACCTAGAGTGATATATTTGTTATTATGACTGTGGTAGTTATCACTACCTGCAAAACGTGTTTGTTACATTGGAAAAAGTAGGGAGTAATCAAGATATGCCAAGCTAAGACACTCTTAGTGAACTGAGAATGTGTGTCCAAATAATGAAAGTGGTAAATTTAGTAATGCAACCTAGATTGTCAACACACTCTTCTATCGACCATTCAATGATCATACACTAAAGATAGATGTATCCTAGAATGTTTACAGTATCAGAGTAAGTGGTATGCTACGTAGAGTAGAGGAAGCTCTCAGTCACAGTAAGAGATATGTTAGAGTGGAGCAACCCTCAGTCCACCAACCTTTGGCGTTTGCTTCAACTTGTCAGTACACAGCGAGTTGAGTATGTCTTGTACAGAGACAGTTGTTGGAGAACCAGATGCATCATTCTTGCCACAAAGCTGTCCATCACTACCATGTGATATGACAGTTAGAACAATAAGCTGTCCATGATCTGGTAATTGAGAGAAGTCAGATACTGATCTTATCATCTCTTCCGCTGTCTCATTGCACTGCACTACGACCTATAAAGCAATATGTCAAATGAATGTACAATGCCAGCAGAGCTTTACATTATCCATCAGTGGCACATTTACCACATACGTTTTTGTACAAGAGAACGGGTAAAATTTTCTCCAAGCAATAAGAGCACCAGTATGAACATAATGACAAGTCCTGTCTCATGTGCATATGGTCTGACTTGCTCTATCTTATTGGCACACTTAGGCAACTAGCCACAGATAACATGTTTAAGCAGACCTCTTCATTGCTTTCTATTTGAAGCGTGTTTTGATGGATTAAAATTATATAAGCATGTGATTATTTTGATCTCGGTGAGTTCTGTTATATTGCTTTTAGCTAATTTTATGTCGTGCTCTGCGTACAACATGCTTTCTTCATGGCTTTATCCAACTCTTTGAGAGCAAATCTGGTCAGTGTCTGTTAAGATGAGTTTAGATCAGCTGGTCATTTGGCTTGGCAGTGTCTTGGCAGTGTCTTGGCTAATATGAATCATTTTCGATGCAAGACGGAGATGGATGTTGCTTTGTCTTGCTCTTTGCACCAGTCAGGCAAGACGATGGTTGTCAGATTTTACATTGGTCCGAATTAATTATTGTGATTGTTAAAATTCACTCTCATTGCGTATTTAGATAAAGATAAGGTCGTAGATGGCTACCACGTGCAATCAAGATATAAAATGCTCAATTTGATGAATAAAAATCAAAACCAAAATATTTGACCCTAATTTTAAATATTATAAACGTTTGATCCCTTGTCCTAAAGCGAAACTGAAGGAAATACTCAGTGCGCAGGCCCACCAGGGACAGCGATCCAATGTATTACCATTTTGAAAGGAAGCACCTAAGCTATCTCCATTATGATCGGCCAACCCCCGGTGAGACGAACAAATATACCGCCTGAACCCAAGCAACTGCCTCATATCCGTCTTAGGGATGCCTTCCGACTTGCCTTATCTCCATCCAATATTTTACACTACTCACTTTTTGCCGAAGCCAAGCGTATTGCCTAGCCGATTGCCGAAGCCTAGCTGGTCTAAGCCCAACTTGAGAGTAATCTGTCAAATATGCCCCCTGTTTCACTTATGGATACGCATTATGTGTACAAGTCAAACATACCAGGGAACAGATTGGGTGAATGCCCATTCCCATACACTCTGGAACAGAAATAAAGCATATTAATAATTTACCTGCAGTCTCAACTGTTGTTCCAGCACTGTCCTAGCATGGCTTAGTTGCTGTTGGCGTAGTGAAGTTTCCTTCTTATACTTCCCACCAATCTGGTTACAGATAATCAGAGCTTTACCTCTATTGTCTCCCCTCACAACAATTTGCTCTGTGGGTGGTCTGTTACCTGTGATGTCATAATTGTTCTTACATTTTCTGCCTAGTGTAGAGTTCACACTAACTTGTACCACATTTGGGTCACTTCTGAGTTCATCAATAACTGTGTTGACATCATTGTAAGCAGCTCCTGCTCCTGCAACTCTATAAATTTGAATAAATGTTGTATGTTATCTCATAAGGAAGTATTGGTAGGTGACAACATTGAAGCTTATCAAGTCTTTACCTTAAATGTATATTGTAATGGTTTGGGGTGGCACCCCGTACTTGAGGTAGGTCATCAAACTATCACAAAATCTCAGGCTGAAAGAATTGTGGAAGAAATTATAATTGTTTATCTGTTTACTTTAAGTGTGTGAATGTTGCTTTCATAACAAACCACACTGCTCCATTAATGTCCTCGCTAGTAACAATCATTGGTCTGTTAAATATAGTTAACATATTTAATGGTTCCAAAAGCACCAGTGGCTGTACAAGTAACTTGATCCAAAACATAGTAGTAGTAGCTTGATACTAAAGGTTGAAAGTGTAGTCCTCTGTAAGACATGCGCCCTGCCCGAGCTCATAGTATCATCTTAATTACTGACCGATCTTACAACTACATTGATACAAAAGATAAAGCCACTGACGAAATCGAGAGCAGATAATTAGTCATATAATTTTGACATAGCATTTTAGGCATAGAGCCATTTTGCCATGGAACTTCAACATTATTCAGCATTATTAGGCATAGAAATTTAGCTTCAATCATAAAATTTCGGCATAACAATAACACGTTTGAAAATAATTCAAATATATAATAATTATAACAATCTGTTTACGCTATCTATTTGTATTTGACAATTGTCCCAGGTACTTCTGGAAGATGTCTATGCGTCTTTGGGTACGCAGTTGGGTAGCATTATTGTGGTGAATAGCATAATGTATATTATACTGTAAGTCCATGTGGATGTACATGTCCTCTGATGAGGAAGGGGGAAAATGGCATCCCTACGATAATATATCTAGCATTTCAAACATACTATATCTCTATGTTGCGTAATTGGTTAGTTTGTTTGTTTTTTTCAGTAAAATATGGCCAAATATTGTTTACCTTAAATCATATATATAAATAGAAAAAGGATGATGATAAGGTTTATGGGCGCAATAGCCCTGCAGTTCATCAAGGTGCCCGACCTTGACTAGCTTGCCTGGTACAAGATGCCTTGAATATAATTATTCACAAATCCGTAGGAAATATTCTTTTAAATCTCACATGCAGTTGCAGGTTCACAGCATATTTCGGTAATCAGCACTAGAAATATTGACCTAATTCGCAATTTAGCATTGGTGATTTTCTTGCTATAGAAAAGAAAACTTAAATGCTTGATATGCTGTAGAGTTGTACTCCTTGTGGCAGAGTGGGTGGGGTGGGGGCAACAGTTACATGATCCTAAACAATGTATAGAATAAGAGACAGGAAACTAGAGCTATCTAATGACTACATGACCTGCAATCTTGCCACGTCGTCATCACGAGTTGCAGCTGTGTGATCATAGGGCAGCCAATGGGGTTGTCTCTCTGGCCACTGCTTTTGAAGCAGCCAGGGGAATTCACAAGTATGGGTTACAACAAGTTTAGTCAAAATTACGGTACAAGAGCTGTAGGTTAGTTATAAAGTTAAGAAGGTTCATGGCAGATACACAGTTATGTTACTCTTACAAGCTCCAACTTAAAAGTGATACACCGAAAAAGTAAAGTTCCTTATATAATGAAGGTTGGTGTGACTAGCCGAAAGGTTGTTGTACATGGTTGCAAATATTATACAGATATACGTTTCGGTTCACACGACAGAGCTAGCTGAGCGCCAGCAGAGTTCGGATAGCAAACTTAGCTATAAATCATGATAACACAAAGAGTACAGTGACTAGTCAGGCAGCAACCTTGGATAATAAAGACGGTTATGCCTACAATCGAGTTGCAAAGTTTAATAACTGTACCCGATCTGGTTGAGCCGATAAAGTAGGCTAACCCGACCGAGTCAGATAAAATGGGAAACTGATTAATGATATATTTGAAACATACAAAGTTTTAGGAAGTCAATAATATACTTTCTGAGGCATAACATCACTTCATGCACCCAAGCCATGAGTCAAGCTTGCCTGGGTAGTGGGGAAATTCACAACACACTTCCCCTCCCATTAGTTCACTAGGGAGTCAACTAATACATTTACCCTAGCCCACTCGCCTTGCAATGTCCTGTATGCACCTGTCCTATGCATATTGCTAGTC
This sequence comes from Himantozoum antarcticum, assembly GCA_027564295.1. NCBI lineage: Eukaryota > Metazoa > Bryozoa > Gymnolaemata > Cheilostomatida > Bugulidae > Himantozoum > Himantozoum antarcticum. The sequence continues at coordinate 10,783 of JAOQGN010289883.1, read as the reverse complement.
TGTTATGGTAGTGGGATGTTCTTCGGATAGAAATAATTTTCATCTACATCTGTTGGGCATCTGGTCCTATACTCTTAGGGGTCATAACTAATGAAAACCCTGTTTCATTTGTACAATGTGCTACTGTGGACCGATCTGGCACATGCCCTGCTATGTGGCACATACCCTGCTATGCCCTACTGCATTCAATGCAGGGCAAGTGTTTTCTGCCTGATCATCATTATTTACTGCAGCTGTCAGCGTGGCTGCTGGCGATTAGTTAAGGCTTCCAGTATCTGCTGCTTTGAAAGCAGATCTAGTCTTAAGAAACTTTTCGGGCCACTCACTCTAGAAGAGAGGCACACCATTCCGGTCTAAACTAACTGGCACTGGAGTGGCTTTACTACAGTCTGTCAGGGCAAGCAAGATATCACCAAGTTCTGTTGACCTGCTATCTTGGATCTCCACGGGATCTTCCTGAACTAATATGAGTAACCGACTACCTACGGATCGGAAATCGGGATATGGCTCATCGGGAAGTTGGACATTGGCCAGGCAACATTCAAAATCGGGTACTAGGCAGGAGGTCTGACATTTTCGTGAGCGTTTCTGTCGGCAGCCGTGGGTCACTAACTTGAGAATTATCTTAAATCTAGCATCCTGCAAAAGGACGGTCAATGAGAATGCTGGACTAGCTGAAGAAGTAACCAGAAAGTATTTGAGGCCGGTGGGGGCTTTCTACAGCCACAGTAGGATAGGGGGAACAATTGCAGCTGAAAGTTAATGATGGGTCACTGGTGGCTCAGCAACTCTATGGTTCTAAAGTCTGGGTAGCTGGATCCTGTCGGTGGGCTAGCAGGACTCAGGTGACTCTTTTTATGTTGGGTCTCTTCCTGGGCAATCCTCTCTTGGATTAATGTACACAATTCACAATTTTGGATCAGACGTCTAGGTGTCAGTCATCATCTCGCTCCAGTACCAGATCAAACTAATCCATGCCAGGGTCCTAACATTTCCCAATTGGGATATAGCATTAGTGCTGTCCATCAGCAGGCTTCCATAATTGGAGCAGCAAACAGCAAACGACAGGCTCCTCTCTTAGATAGTGAACCAGACCTCTGGGACTCCATCTTCTTGGATCCTCATTATATCCTTAGCTTATGTAACCTGCTCAGTTTGATACAACCCATATCTAGCTGTTCTTAGCTCAGCTCTTGTCCTATTTGCACAACCTCATGTCCTCTGGCTACGGGTCTGGTACTGCTCACACTTTTTGCCGTTCTGGAGACTGAACAACCATGGTACCGTTAGCATTCACTGAATAAATCCTTTTACCTGGTTTACTAATTGTCTTGTATTTGTATCATCCTGGTATAGTGCATTGCATATGTGTAGCATCGTCTCCTTCTTCATTAGATCTTCAAACCAGCTACCCAACTAGTTGGAACTAGTCAACTACTCCTTTCTTACTGGAAACCAACTATCGGAGAAGCCCTCAGCTGAATCCTGCTACCCCCAGCCGAATCCCATTATACCCCCCTTCTGGAGAGACAACTGATAGAGGAGACTAAAATCCAAATGACTGGCCTAGGTTACCCCACCCGGATCTGGTTACCCCAGCAAAATCCAGCTGGACCCCAGAGAGTATTGCCCAGTACTCTCCGCTGCGTTACCTACCCCCCAGCCGAATTCTGCTACCCCCAGCCGAATCCTACTCTACCCCCCCTTCTTAAGAGACAACTGATAGAGGGGACTACAACCCAAGTGACTGCCCCAGGTTACACCAGTCGAATCCAGCTGCCCCCTCCCCCCAGCCGAATTCATACCCCCAGCCGAATCTGGTTATTCCCCTGCCCTCTTGGGACCAGCCGAATTCTCTGGAACTCATCTCTCCTGCCAGCCGAATCTCTGGGGCCCCTTCCAGCGCTAGGGACGAGAAGTTGGGTTAGTGCCAAGGTGATAGTGAGACCCAACACCCCCGGGAAAATCTATTACATTGGTGGCAGCGGTGGGATCTTTCAAACATTCCCACACCTGGCACTAGCCCAAGATGAGCAGAAGGCCCAGGATGTCGACCAGACTGAGTGTGCTGGACGAGGAAGAGGCGGCCCACCCTCCCGATTGGCTGAGGTCCTGGAATGGATGTGGACTGATGACCGAGCCCCCGGCCATAGAGATCATTTCAAGGTGCCCCAGTACGATGGACAGGGAGACGTTAACTACTTCCCAGAGCAATTCGAAGAGGTAACCTAGGCTAACCAGTGGACCTGGCCAGCCGACCTACTACACCTAAGACAGTCTCTGAAAGGAGATGCCACAGAGTATGGCAGGGCCCCTGACATCCCTGGGATCCAGGCAGCCCTGATATCCCGATTTTTGCCTGACGGCCGGAGAAGCCAAGGCCCAGCTCAGCAGTCAGAGGAAGAACCCCGGACCAGTATCCAGGAGCACGCCAACACCATTACCAAACTAATTAAGGTGGCCTATGCCAACCTGCCAGAGAGGAACCAACTAGAAATTGCCCTGAACCACTTCTCAGTAATTGTGGGGCATGCTTATCTACAGAGGCAGTTGTTGCCGGTCCCACACCATTGAAGACGCAGTGAGGGCGAGGAATGAGTTTACCTGCAGATTCCATCTACGGGAGACTGAGCCAGTTCAGGTGCTCCGGTCCGACAGGTGGAAGAGGATGAGATTGAGTCGCCTACCACAGCAGTACCTGTAGAGGCCGGGACCCTAGAAACTCTGCTTAAGGCCATTCACCATTTGACCGAGCGAGTGGAACTGCTGTCTAATAGGTCAGAGAACCCACACCCCCAGAGGAGAGAGAACGCTGCTGGGGATATGGAAGAGAATGGCACTCCAGACAGGAGTGTAGCTGACCTCTGGCCCCGGCTCCCACCACCAGAACACCCGACCCTCGGAAAACGGGAGGGGCCCACATCAGTAGTTTCCCCTGCTGGTTGTACCCGGCCAAAGAGCCTACCAGGGAACCCGACAAGTGGGAGAAACCTAAACACTATAGGACGAGAAGGAACCCAGAGGGACCTACCCCCCTCGAGACCCAGAACCGATATTTGTAGAATATCGATACATGTAGAAGAGGGACCTATAGCTGCTGGAACGGCCACTCACCAAGAGGTATCCTCCCCCCAAACCCGACTCAGACCGGACTAGAGAGTGGCTCTTGCCTGTACAACCCCGGCCCCCTCTTCCCACCGACCTCCGCCCGGTCGCCCCAGTCCCCACTGACATGCCTAAGGCCCAGCCAAGATGGAAACAGAGGGTGCAGTTTACCTGTCCGGCCCCTGAGTCCCCAGTCTCCGGAAGACCCGTCCCACCTACTGATTACCATTCCTTGGCCTCAGTGCCCACTGATATGACTTACCCAGTAATAGGACCTGACCTAGTGGATGCTCGACTCGTGGAGAGGCACTACAGAGCTAGTCACTTCCTACCCAGATGGGTTGAGAGACAGAATGTCCAGATATTGGTAGATATAACGTGTTCGACTAACCTTCTGGCCAAGCATGTTTTTGATAGGCTACCCCGGACTGTCAGAGCCCAAATGAGAGAATGTGGGAGCTACGGTGTCATGGCTGATGGATCACTCATACCCTTCTATGGAGTGATAGAACTAGTGGTCCAACTCAGAGAACTCCGAACAGAGGTCACATTTGTGGTGGGGCGTATTAGTGAGGATGCCATTCTCGGCATGCCCTTCCACACAGCTCATGACTGCTCCATGGATTTCAGCTGGCCCATAGTGTCGATAGATGGAGTTGAGTTCTTCTGTGCAGACCGACATGGGCGCAACCTGATGAGCAGGGTTCAAGCGTTTAGGCGCATAGCCATCCCCCACCAAAGCAGAGATGGCCGTATGGTGTAGAGTTGTTACAAGGAATACTACTGTCCTGTAAGGACTATAGAAGGTCAGGCGGATAGACCGCTGGTAACGACCAGTCTGAACCAACCAGGAGTAGACGGCAGAGCAGTAGTGTGGTCTCTAAACCCTACTAATGAGCCTTGGGAGCTGAAGGCTGGCATCGGGTTGGGAACCTTCATCGAAGTGGAGGAGGAGGATAGTGATGCCCAACAAGCTGATGCAGCCCAACTAGGCCAGAAGCGACCAGTAGTTGCCAATCCTGATAGGACAGTGCCAGCCTACTTGGAGCAGCTATATGAGCTGGGCAACAAATGGTGTGAGGACCTTCAGCAATCACAGAGATTGGCCCAGCTGCTGACAGAGTATGGCTCGGTATTTAGTCCAGGTGATGGAGACGTGGGTCGGACCTCACTCATAGAGCACAGCATACCCATGTTGAACGGATCAAGGCCGATCCGTCAACCCCCCACTGACTAGGGCTAGAGGAGGCTGAGGCGGAGTGACAGGTCGAGGACCTGCTGGACCGAGGCCTGATGGTGCGTGGAGCTCCCCAGTGATACTGGTCCAGAAGAAAGATGACTCATGGAGATTCTGCATCGACTACAAGAAGCTGAATGCAGCCACCCAGCAGAATGCTTACCCCTTGCCCAGATAGACGAGCGTCTAGACAAAGTAGCAAGTATTTTAGGACCCTGGACTTGGTGAGTGGATATTGGCAAGCGCCCCTGGATGCTGATGCTCAAGATGAGTCTGCCTTTGTGACCCGGACCGGACTATGGAAAGGGAAGGTCCTTCCCTTTGGTCTAACCTCAGCCCCAGCCACCTTCCAGCGGTTGATGGAGCGGGTACTGCAGGGATTACACTGGAAAAAACTACTGGTTTACCTGGATGACATCATAGTCATAGCCCCTTGACTTTGATTCCCACCTGGATCGCTTTGAAGAGATGCTGCGCCGGCTCCAGGGAGCCGGGCTGAAGATCAATCCCGCTAAGTGTGAACTGCTCCAGGCGAAAGTTCGCTACCTGGGTCACGTAGTGAGAGCAGAGGGTGTAGCTACCGACCCCGAGAAGATCACTGCAGTTGACCAGTGGCCCCAGCCCCAGAATTTGAAAGCCCTACAGGCTTTCCTAGGAATGGTCGGGTACTACCGACAATACGTCCTTCATTTTGCCACTATAGCCAAACCCCTGAGTAGGCTGACTAGTAAGAAGACTCCCTGGGATTGGGATGAGGCTTGCCAGGCAACCTTTGAGAAGCTGAAACAAGGACTGCTGCAGACCGCTATCCTAGGTTACCCCGATCCCAAGTAGACCTATATCCTAGACACTGATGCCAGTGCAGTTGGCCTAGAAGCCGTACTGTCCCAAGTCTAAAATGGAGAAGAGAGAGTCATAGCTTATTACAGCAAGACACTCTCCAGCCGAACGAAACTATTGTGTAACCCGGAGAGAACTCCTTGCCGTAGTGAAGGCAGCAAAACAATTCCGGCCCTACTTATATGGACAGTGCTTCAGACTGAGAACTGACCACGCCTGTTTGATGTGGCTGTGTTGCCAGAAAGAGCCCTCCAGCTAACTGGCCCGATGGCTAGAAATCCTCTCAGAATTTAAGTATCAGCTGGAACATCAGGCAGGAGCAAAACATGGAAATGCTGACGGACTGAGCAGGCAGAGCTGCCGAGAGTGCAAGCAACGTGATTGATAGACAGAGAGACGATGGCCCCAGCCATTTAGATCAAGCCAGCGAAGTCCCCCCTTCCCAAGATCAGACCAACGCCCGGAAAGCCAGCCCCCTGTCCCTGGAAGAGTGGCCCCTACTGACTGCGACCTGTCTCCCACCAGAGCCAAGGACCAAATACCCCGAGAGCCTGCCGGAGCCGAACCGAGAGGATCTAACCCAAGGACCAGTGTGTTCCGTTGATTCAAATTCCCTGGCCACCCATGTACCCCACCGCCAACGCTCCGATAGTGGAGCCATGTCTCTCATCTACCAGGTTGTCCGTGACCGGACCAAATTGGGACGAGAAGACCTAGAACTGGGCAATGCTGAACTCAGGTGGCTGTACCACTTCCGAGACAATATGAGGCTAACCCCTGAAGGTGTACTGGAAGTACGTATAGCAGCCCCGAACAGAGGTCGATGGTGTGTGGTCTGCCCAGCAGCCATGCGGCAGAATGCCATCTGGGAGACCCATACCTTAACCCACTCAGGAGTCACCAATGCACTGAGCCGCCTCTGGCTCACCTGGTACTGGCCAAACATGACTGCTGATGTCCGGAAAGCCATTAAGACTTGTGAGGTCTGTCATGTGGCAAAAAGTGGAGGTACCCATCCAGTAGCAAGTAGACAGAGGCAGTTCACAGGGAGGCCCTGGCAGAAAGTGGCTGTTGACCTGGTGGGGCCCATGCCCGAGACCCTGAAGGGAAATCATTGGATACTAGTGCTGACGGACCACTTCATCTGGTGGCAAGCTGCTCTGGCCCTCCCCCATGCCACTGCCCTCGTGGTAGCCGCCGCACTCGATGAAAGAGTGTCCTGCCACTTGTGACTGCCGGAACAGATCCATACTGACCAAGGCGCTCAGTTCAAGTCCAACCTTATGACTGGGCTCTGCCAATTGTGGAACATCAAGAAGACACACACCACTCCTATCACCCCCAGGCAAATGGAGTAGCGGAACGAAATAACCGGGTACTCAGAGACTCCCTGAGAGCCCTCCTACTGCAACGAGGCCAAGAAGAACGGGACTTGGTACTTCCCCAGTTAATGAGGGCATTCCGAGTAACTCCCCACTCCAGTACCGGTGAAACCGCCAACTATTGAATGATGGGTCGAGAACTCAGGTTGCCAGATCAACTCCAGTTCCACCTCCCCACATGACTGAAATGCAGCCCACCAGCGAGTACGCTTTGGCAGTGCAAGAGCGACTTCACCAAGCCCATGAGATGGTCCGGCAGCAACAACTAGAGATCTGGCGAGAGGATGTAGATGAAACCCTCCTGTTCGGTGTAGACGACCTGGTGTTGTTAGAAAATTGCGGCGGAAGAAAGGAGAAAATCCCAAATGACAACCCAAGTTTGTAGGGCCATGCCGGGTAGTGAGGGGAAGCCCAAACAATACCTATGAGATAGAGCGACAGGGACAGATATCTGTTCAGAATGAGAGGTGCCTCAAATTGTATCACTCCTGCAAGGAGGTACCAGGACAAGCCCCAGCTACCCTTGAGCCTCGGAGATGACCGAACATGAAGGGCACCACCCAGCTACCAAGAGAGAAGATTGAAGAACCCCTCACCCTCGAATTATGGCCTCCCCCTCCAGAAGTACCTCCCACCAATCAACCCGTACTACCAGAATGGACCTCCCTTGAGGCTGTAATACACAGCCTGCTAGACCTGATCATTCCAGGCCTGCTGGGCTCTCCATTCCACTCGAGGCACCACCCACAGACCCAGTAGCTAGCCCCCCACCTGTGCCCACGGGGCATCCCAAGAGAAATGCTAGAGTACCAGCCAGATACCCGGATGTAGAATGCCACCAATTGGGCCCCAGCCCAAAGAAAGGGACCAGATAACATACCATGGCTCCCCACTGTTGAATTTACCCAGCTTCTGGAAATCAGTGTTTCCCGATTCTCACTATCAAGGGCGGGCTCGTGCAAGAAACGGCGTAACAAACGGATCCCTAGACCTCCCACCATCCCTGTTTGAAGCGCCCCCTTCAAAACCGCTCTACTGCCATTTCCATTTATCCCCACCCCTATCCAGAATATACAAAAGATGCGTCAGGCCCTCAGCTCCAATCTGGTGCAAACAGAACTAAGAAATGTCCAGTAGAACTCCCTCAATGGCCAAAAAAGCAAAATAACTCTGAGCCCTGGGAAGGGGAGGCAACCCAGTTATCCACCGGAGGTGGCCTGTCGGAAACTAGCCGGCGGCCATTTTGTGAGCACGCGGTCACACAGAGAGACCCGGAATTCCCTAAACAGCACTACTCACAATTCAAATTAGCAACAAGTCAGTTTTAACCACTCAATTCCAACCTAATGGACCATTCCCAAGGAGAGGTCGATGAGTGCCAGGCGTTCATGACTGCTTTGGCCAAACTAGACCTAGGACAGTCAACCAATGACAAGGCGCATGACAATGACATAATATACTCTAACTCCGGAGGCCCTGGCCCAGAGCGCAGTTCACCCCGCTAGGCCCTCTGAACTACAACAGTTTTTTGAACCTCTTGATGTCCTGATGGTAGACCCCTCTACCCCCTCTTCCCGGCAAATCTCAGCCTTTCACAGACCCAGTCGAAAGTGTGAGAAATCTAACACAGCCGAATGTGAGTACAGGTAGAGAAATTCGGCTCCCCAGTGTATTGCTCCTCTCTTCTACACCGGACCCCAGTCTGCCCGCTCCAGGGAATACAACTACAGCCTCCAACGTTAAGGTGCCCACTCCAGCTACCCCCCAGCCCCGGGACTCCCCAGCCGAGTCAGTCACCCAGCCAAATCAGACCCACCCAGCCAAATCCATCAGCCCAATTCGGCCTCCTGTCTCCACAGATAGTGTCTCTCCCATACGGCTGTGCCGAATAGAGATGGGAGATATCCGGCCCAGGACAGCTCCACCTATTGCCTTCCCCCTCCCCTCCCACCATGCTACTTGGTATGTGGCCATGAAGGAGTTCCCCCGGAGAGGCACATTATCACCCCCCGGCCCTAGAGTTTCAGGGTTAATACGTTTTCCTTACTTACCTCATGCAGGAGGATTGGAAAGCTCGGAGGTGCCAGTGGATGGCCAGAGAGAGCCAGAATCCACTCGGAACAAAGATAATAATGTCCCCCCCCCCGAGTGACCTTCCCCTTAAGCTCTGGTTCTCTCATTGTAGATGCAGTGGACGTCCTGGAGACAGAAGTCAGTCTGGCCGAACAGCAGGAGTTAGAGCTGATGGGCTTGCAACAGCCAGAGGCAGATGAAGAGACTACTGAGATTACCCCCATGCCCTCTCCTTCTTACCCGGGGTTTATGCCACCCGGCATACCCCCACCCCCAAGCTGAGCTCCCACCTGATGAAAGCCCGAATGTGTGCACGTGACCCGGCTCTCAGGAGCTGTGCTGCGGGAAGCCCAGAGGCAAGTCACCCTCGACTTGACCCCCATGTCACGGACCCCCACCTACCGGTGGATCTCGGATCCCACCCTCCAGCTCTTCAAGGAGGCCATCGGAGGGAGTGGAAGCCATCCAAGGTGCCGCCTATGCTGGTATCAGCCCAAGTCTGGACCTCTCAAATGCCAGGTTAAATAATTGTCCGGTCATGTCCGGCAACATTACACCCACCACTTCTGCCGGTGCCAATATATGCATCTCAGCCGCGACATGATTTGCAAGCATCAGCTAAAGTGCACCGCCACCGACTCCCAAGGAAGGAAAGAAGTATATGAAGTGGACCAGGCCAGCTATGCTGACTCCATAGAGCATATGAAGTGGAGCCACCCACCCACTCTTCCAGAGAACTATCCCACTAGACTGGGACATCCCACCGCAACAGAGAGCCAAGGACCCCCCCAGGCATGTCGAAAACACCACAGACTCCAGTCCACTGGAGGGGCTGGAAGGTTCAAAAGGTTACGCCCTGGATGAGCCCCCACCCATCTAGCCCAGCTCATACACCACAGAGCCCGCCCACTAGCCCCATTCCTAGTCTAATGGCCATGAAGCTGCCGCCACCCAGGAAGACTGTCCCTACCAGCCGGCCTCTGGATGACTCGGCCCGGATGTCCCGCCAGAGCTGCCCCTTCCAGGAAGTGCCCGTGGCCTCCCCTCCTCGACCAAGGCCAAGTCAGTCTCACAGGGCCGTGACCGGTACTTTTTGCTCCCATTCCCCCCTCTGATCTCGGTCCCAAGAGAATCCCAGGAGGCCTACCATACGAGAGAGAGTGGGAGCAGAGGAATCTCTGGTCACCCGGATCCGCCGGCACCAAGCAGATAGCCTCAGGAGACAAGCAGAAGAGCTGATGAGTTTATACCGTACCCACAGAGCCAAGGCCTACACCTATAGAGACGAGGCCGATCAGATGAATGATATGGCCAAGCAGCTGGAAAATTCCACGGGGGGGGGGAGTGTGCGGGAGATTCCCCGCCTGCCCCCTTTGATATATAGACTGAGCCAAAGACTCTCCACTCATAAGAGTGCCTTACCTATATTAACTTTAGTTCCCTGTATTCAACGTTGGGAACCTCATTGTAATAATTGTATTCCATTTTAGTTATTCTACTGAACCTTTTTAGGGCAGCCAAATTGTGGGCTGACCCAACCGAATTTGGATTCGGCTCCAAATTATACCAAAGGTATATAGCAAAGGTATATCAGGGTTATAGCAAAGGTATTATTATACCTTTGCATTTCCCCTACTCCTCCATGTATTCTGCTTATTCACCGAAAGTGGTTCCTTTCGGCTGTGGACATCATTTATATTCCATACAGCAATTATATTTTACCTTAACTGATGTAATGTCTCATTTCTGAGGGCAGCCGAATTTGGATTTGGCTTGGCCGAATTTGTTCAGTTCCCACTCTTTTTTAGTTCCCGCCCATTTTCCTTATATAAGAGCAAGTCATATCACTGTGTTTTTTAGTGTTGAGTAGGAGCTATGCCAAAGAGCATGTTGGTGTTGTAAGACGATCAATTATTTGTTTAAATAAACTGTTGAGATATACTCTTATACCTTCTAATTGTTCTAATTGATTGTAATTGTAAAGTAATTGTGATTTAGTCTGCATTAGTGTAAACATATATTCGGCTGGACTCCAAGCACTCTTGACAGATTCGGCTACTTCCTTTTCCTTCCCTTTCCCTTTTTTATTCAGGATCCCAAGCCCAGAGGAGAGTAATTGCCCAGTACTCTTCCTTCTCTTACCCCC
>JAOQGN010289772.1:0-16009 GCA_027564295.1 Himantozoum antarcticum | reverse complement strand
CATCTCAGATTGGAAACTAAGTTTCAATTAACAGTTTACAATATGATGAATTATAATTTACATGGAAAACGTGACTTGCTGACTTGAATAGCCATGGTGACTGACAACATATTATTTAGCTTGGTCAGAATTAACTGATTTAGATTATTTATAATTAGTTATGTATTAAATTTTTGCATAACGGGAAGTCCCAACACAACGGTCTAAGCTGTATCATCATTCACCACATAATCTCATAGTGCCAACACAGGGTATTAGTAAACCTGTGTTAACATTTCGACCCATATGTCACGGAATATGGTATTTTTTGACATCATTTGTGCTTCAACCAGCTACATTTTAGGTGAAGGAGCATATTGTCAGTTGCATTCGTTTTCAGACATATTGGTCCCATCACTATAATCTAGAATCTATTGTATAAGGATGTGCATGTACATTACATTATCCAAAGTAGTAGTTGGGGACTATTATAGCAGATTTGCCCCACCCAGTACAATTGGGAGCACTGTTAGTTTTGTATCTCTAGGCTAACAAGTCAGATGACATCTTGTCAGATCCGATTTCAGTATTTGTTGCAGCCAAATTCATTCCAAGTTCTACCACGTAGTGCAGCAGGCAAATATCCACAATTGGGCCTAATATGTTTAGACTAGCTAAGGGGTATTTAGTTACATATTATCTACGCTGAGATAATCTGGTTCAATAACGCTTCATAACTCAATGGTGAATCAAATATTATACTTTATTCATAGTTGATTTAACAGCCGGTCAAGAACAAAAACTCCATGCTTAAAGCATTAGACCAAAGCTAGGGCCTAACTGAAAATAGTTGCTAAAAAATAATTGCTTATATAGAACCGCCCAAAAAGGGGCATGTACCTAATACGCTGGAATCTATATAACAGTTATAATCGGCTACTAGCAACCGCACTGAGGAGATTAAATCCCTCAGTTCAGCATAATAAATTCTGATTGGTTAATCACAATAAAAAATAAACGAGGGGTAGAAAACGCTCGGCTGAGAAGCATATGAGTAATATATTGGGACAAAAGTTCTGATTTGGCCTCGGTAACACAAAGAAATATGAGTACAAATAATGCGAATTTAGTCCGCAAGGTGATCTAGCGATTCCATATGACTGTTGGAAAGACAAGTGTCTCTAGCCACTGGCAAAAACAATGTATACAAATAACAGGAATTTAGTCCATAAGATGACGTAGCGATTCCATTTGAATGTTGGAACGACGAGAGTCTGTATAGCCACTGGCACTCCAACTAATCTGTTTACTGACTGTTACTGACTGAATAGATGCTCCAGAGTGAGTAGGGTGATAAATATGCAGCAACAAATACAGGGACTACTGGGAGGTGGCAAGACCTCTACAATGTAACGAATATTTTGGTAAATACTTGTGATTGTATATTTAATATTATATACTACTGTATAGTCTCGTCAAGAAGCGCATGCGGTTATAGTCATGTGCACGTATATAGTGAGGGATTTACAGTGTAAGTGTATGCACTATATAGACGGGACCAAAATTCCAACAGAAAATGGTCACGCTTAGGGAATGAGACTCAGAGTGACAGAGTACTGAACATGAAGTGCGCTTATAAGTGAGACTTGAGTTCTGTGAAAATGTATTGGGATGTTACTGTGGTACCACCTGCTTCTGGTTGTCAATCAGATCGACATAATCTTCATTAATAACTAGTGCTGTGAATTAACCGCGTTAATTATAAGGTCAACGCGGTCAATTTATTTGTAAGATTAAAGTGGTTAAATAAATTAATCTTATATTAATTAATCTCAACGGTAACGTACCTATCACACTCAAAATCCTAAAAAACAAAAGAAAAATCAATTGGCTTACCCAAACAGTTTGTTTACGTTTTCAACTGGAAGTGACAATGAAATGTAAAAAGTGTAATCGATATTATTATTTATTATTATAAGGTAAATTTTTATTGGTCAATAGTCAAAATAGTAAACTCTCATTGGCTCGTGGTCTTAAAGCTTTTCAGATCAGGAATTTTATTTTTTCAGGAGTTTTCTTCTTCTGAAAAGCAGCCACATCAAGCAGACAACTCCCTATTCTACATTGATTAGGTATAATAAATTATAATATATTGTTTCATTTGTTTGGAATTTATTGTTGGGTATGGGAGACATCCTACAATATAAGATTAAAACTAAGATTAATCGAAGATTAACTGGACATCCACCAAGATTAATTGCAATCAATTTTTTAATCTTTGCACAGTACTAGTAATAACTGATGATGTCATGGGATGCACACTTAAATATAGAGATGGTGTCATAGGATACACACCTAAATATTGAGATGATGTCATGGGATACACGCCTAAATATAGAGATGATGTAATGGGGTACACGCCTAAATATAGAGATGATGTCATAGGATACAGACCTAAATATAAAGATGATGTCAGGTTGTCCTCATGGGGAATGTGGAGTTGTCTGCCCATTATATAATACGTAGAATTGTCATTGAATAGCTGACAATGCTTTCTTCTTTGTCTGTAGTATACAAGCAACTTTTGTCCTAAAATATAAGTGGATAATCTATTTCTAAACATCTGGTTTAGATGAAATGCTTTTGATTATCAGTTGACTTACAAGCAGTAGGTCAGTGAACTATACCCTCTGGTTGTATATGATGTCATGCTATGATGTCATGCTGTGATGTCATGCTATGATGTCATGCTGTGATGTCATGCTGTGATGTCATGCTGTGATGTCATGCTGTCTCTCAAATTGCAATTTTCAATAGAATGGAAAGCTAAACAGGAAAACAGTAAGAAAAAACAGATTGCTTCATTGACTGTGCTGTCAGAGGATTCAAAGCAGCCAGGGCGAGCATGAAGTTGGTCTGTCAGGCACAAGCGCAACATGGTGCCAGGAACAAACATATTATGATGGTGGTGTCAGGCAAATGGTAATGGGTAATGGCTAATGGTCTAATTTTCAAGTAGTAGGATTGGCTGAAGATTTGCAATGAATTTCGTTTTGTAGGAAAGCTGTAAGTATTATCAGATGGTGACAATATGAGTGTTAAAATATAACCTCATGAATGCTATCAGTCGGTCATTCACAACACTACCCATATTCGTGATGCCAAATCAGTCTCCATATTTACATGTACATGTATATAGGCCAAGCTCAATTGAACATTAGATCTGTGTCCCCTCACACACCTTTTGGAGTCTCACCAAACAGAAAATTTAGCACTCACTATCTAAAAATTTGAGATAAATTGAAAGCTCAAATTCTTCAGCCTCTCGCCACCTAATAGGTTTTAAATCATATGGCAAATCATACTTCGGATAAAATCTGAAGCTGCATTACAGTGGAAGCATCCTGAGCTGGAAGTTTTTCATAAATTATCTCCTTTCTCAAGTATCCATCTTTAAACTTTGCTATATCGATGGATAATTGTGGCATCCATATGAGGATATTCAAAAATAATTATATCTTGACCTCGCTCATCGAAAAGTGAAAATCTATAAATTATAAGGCTATAAATTATAAATATCTAATTATAAATATTAAATTATATTAAAATATTAAAAAATATTAAAAATATTAAAAATCTATAAATTATAAATATATAAATTATAAGGCTGTAAATTTAAATACCTCACTCGGCCATTCTCTATGGAATTGAGGACACAGAACTAATGATCAACTGAACTTGGCCAAATCGTAACCTAGGCTAATGTCAATATTTATTGCACTCACCAGTGTCTATGTGAATGCACTCACCAGTGTCAATATTGAATGCACTCACCAGTGTCTATGTGAATGTTACCATATGACTCTTCCACTGCAACCTCTCGTATCTTATATCCTTTGTCATTCACTTGACCTTCATCCTCTGTAACCTTGACCTTGACAGTGTACTTAGCAGTCAAGTGCACACGAGCTAGTGTTGCTGTAACTTTACGTGTAGACTGTCTTCTCATCTGCTTGCAGGTGCTGTGTAGTGTAGAAAGAATGCATGCTATTACTTCTAATCAAATAATTCGGGATCTCAGACTAGAGTTTTATGCCTTTAAGTATGTTAGCATAATAGTTCAAAGTATTGTATGCAGAAAGATAGACTAGTAGGTCTATCAATCTTGTTTGCCACAACAAACGTTATATAAAAGTTTTGAACCTGTGTGCTTTAAACAGAATGTAAAAAATTGGGATTTCAAACAGTGTTATAAAAAAAAATTCCACAGAAATACTGTAATGGAATTGTGCTCTCCCCGTACTGTGCTGCATGTACAGACTATGTTACTCGGATATTATTACTCAGTATTATGCTACCCAGATTACTTCTACCCACAGATTATTGCTACTCTCCTTGTATCGCATATGGTGCCGGCGTCACCATATTCGCCAGAGACACCTAAATATTATTTTGATTTTTATGATTATTGCCTACATATTCTATAATATTGCAATTTGCATTAACCTTTCTTCATTTAATTTAATCTGATTTACAATTATAAATTGCAAATCAAATTAAATTAAAATTTAATACATCAATTATAAACTGCAAATCAATTTTACAATTTGCGATAGTAACTTAATACAAAATAAAGTAACATCCGTGACTGAGACAAAACCCGGGCCCTTTATGGCACAGCGCATAGCACAGTGGCAGGCATTCCACAACACCAGCTCGGCAACCTTAAAAAGGAAGCTTCGCCGGTGCACTTCAACATCCACCATGCCACTGTGTGGCTCATGCCACATGTGACACAGTGCCACATGCCACAAGGGAGCTGGAATTCATGCCCCCGCACAGTACACATACTCCGACAGCTGTGAAGACATAGACTACCGTCTACTAATAACCAACACATTAATTATAGCATATGAGCAATCGATAATGAATTTTACAATTTGCTATAGTAACTTAATAGGAAATAAAGTAACACCCGTGACTGGGACAGAACCCGGGCCGAAGCTTCCTTTTTAAGGTTGCCGAGCTGGTGTAGAGGATGCATTCGCCTGCCACTGTGCTAGGTGCTGTGCCGTAAAGGGCCCGGGTTCTGTCCCAGTCACGGGCGTTACTTCATTTTCTATTAAGTTGCCATAGCAAATTGTAAAATTCATTAATCTATTGCTCGTATGCTATAGTTAATGTGTTGGTTATTAGTAGACAGTAGTCTGCATCTTCACAGCTGTCGGAGTATGTGTACTCTGCAGGGGCAAGAATTCTGGTTCCCTTGTATACAGTGATTTGATGGATGTTGAGCACACTTGCGAAGCTTCCATTTTAAGGTTGCCGAGCTGGTGTAGTGGATGCATTCGCCAGCCCCTGTGATGTAAAGGGTCCGGGTTCTGTCCGGGTCACTGGTGTTACTTTATTTTAGAGTAAATTGTAAATCAGTTTTTATAAATTTTCAGTCATACCTCAGTACCCCTTCGGTACAAAGACAGCCATGTTGAGAGCAGATGTGATCACTATAAGGACTCTGTGCCTGCAAGTTATAGAATTCTAGACAGAAGTCTCCAGGACTTTTGCTGTTATGCATCCGTACAGAGGCACTCTGGTTAATCTGAGTGTGGATGTAGTCAGGCTTACTCTCCGTAGATTCAAGCAGTAACTAAAATAGATATTACTGAGATACAAGGATATCACTAGTACAGGTCCCGGTTAATAAGGCATAATATACCAGCTGCAAACCAAGGATGCACCAAAATAACCAGTTCTCTTTCTGGGTGCTAAAAAATCCTTCACCAGACTAAAGAGCTACAAAAAAGTGGTAAAGATCGTTTCTTCTCATGCGCTGCATACTTGCTTCTTTTCTAAATATATTGGAATGTTGATGTTCGACTATCATGAAATGAAAAATTTCCAAAGCCATTCGGAAACTTATTTTTGTTGAATACAATTGTTATGCACTTTGTAACTGTTGTCATTTATTCAAAAATATATTAATATACAAAACTTGGTACTACCTTCTCTGATGGTGTCATCACTTAAGAAATGAAACATATAAATCGGTTGTTGTCTTCTCTTGACCAGAAAATTTCCACAAACTGATTAATTGTAACGTCTGTAATTAACTGTTCAGTCCAGTTTATAATTCATTATAATTATTTTCAGTAAAAGCTTGACCCCTTAGTACCCTCTACCAGAAAGCATCGAATAAAGCCATCCGATTGGCTGCTCGCAAACAGGCTATATTTGACATAGGCTTTGACTTGAAATAAATGAAAGAATGAATGAAAGAAAATGAATGAAATGAAAATTGGAAATTCCCACCCACCTTCCCCTTCTTCAACCAGATGGTGTTCTCTGGACAATTTGAGGGTGGTGGGTGTTCTCCGAAGATAACGGTGGTGGGTGTTCTCCCTAACATAATGGTGGTGGGTGTTCTCCCTAAGATAATTGTGGTGGGTGTTCTCCCTAAGATAATAGGGAGGTCGAGTGTGTTGTCAGAATTTATCCAACTATCTAAATTACTCCAATATCAATACTAATTTGAGTGTTGTAGGCACGTGGAATTAAGAGTTATCCCCTCCTGGTTAATCGGTTTGTCGCCATCACCAAACTTCATTAGAATCAGTTAGAACGGATTAAATATTACAATGACGTATTAGTCGTTCCCCTCTGAAAGGGACATAACAGATTAACTCAAATTAGAACTGATGAGAATTGGTTAACGAGGTATACCCCCAATGACATATTAGTCGTCCTCTTAAAGGGGTATACCATATCGCAAGAAATTGGAAGGATTACAAGAAAATTGAGTATGTCCCCCAATGACATATTAGTCGTCCTACTCCTAAATGTGATAATGTGACATCTACTGTCACGTTATCTCGAAATGGAGCAAGATCCCTTGAAACTGGGCAAAGATGGTCAGTTGGATAATACTGTGGCCTCTTGACTGTCGGGATTTGATTCTCATAATTTCACTGCTAAGAATTCTCGATAGTTGACGGTGGAAAAGACAAACAGCCATGATAGTATTGAATGTAAATTTGCTCCCTGCGTTCTAATCAGCAGGTAAAATATCAGGTGAGTTTCCCTCGATTATACCTCTACCAGCTATTGTATCGCCATCTAAAAAAGTAATTGCACAAACTTACAGAAAAGCAGCACCAAGAAGAATTTCCAACTGTGTTCTCTATCATTATGATCTTGCCTCTGCCATAGGAAACTGTATCTACATCACGCATTCTGCAGTTTATATCTTCAGACTCCAAAGGTGAATCTGCAGCTTTATATCCTGCGAAACTTTCCACATCAATATAGTATGAGCCGCGAGCAGATTTCTGCAGAATCCTGTTAAGAAATTTAAAATAGTAAACTATTGCTTGTAATTAAGTATAATTATATGAGACAGAGGACAGCTCTCTGGCCTAGAACCACTATAAGGACGCCTTCCACTACCCTAGCTGGGCCCATCTGAGCTGGGGTAGCCGGCAGCACATAAGAGAGCTCTCTGTGGTTTCATCTCACCAGTTCCTTTCCTCGGTTCTTGTGGCCTGCTGTCGCCCTACTCCACGGGAGTAGCGGACAAACGTTACATTGTTATAGTGAGAGCTCACAAGAAAATACAGCCAATAAATTGTCATAGAGACAGCCTGGGGGCGGCATTAACTACGCATGGAGCGACTTGCGTGAGGATGGAATCCCTGGCTATTGCGCATTAAGCCTAACACTCCATCATTCGGCTCACCAATTCTAATTGAGAATTTGCCAATTAGCGGTTGTTCTTGGGTGTTTGGGTTTCGTTGATTGGGTCAAATCACAGACATCCTGTTTGAAAACTACATATTCACAAACTTGGCCATATTATGTGATTAGATGGCGCGGTGGATTTGCAATCACAAGGTCACGGATTTTGTGGTAGACCACTCGTTTATTTAAGTAGCCGATTCTGGTAGCGTCTTTGTGAATGGCATCTGGTGCATTGTGCAATTTAGGGTGCAATTCACCGATTTGAGGTTGAAAGGCTGAAGATTGCCGAAATGTGCTTGTACCCAGTGACCAGGTGGTAATAAGTTATGTCTACACCATAGAAGTCCTGTCTAACAGTATGAAATAATAATAATAATAATGTCTAATAATATGTGAACTAATTATTATTATTATTATTATTATTATTATTATTACGTAACCGTTACAGCAGGAATGTCGCTCAGTTACATGCACTTATACGCAGCACTGTTAGTTATATCAGTCGCCTAATTGTACAGAATGTTTTAGTCAGCTGTAGCATATAGGCAAGGAATGATTTGGTTCCCTACAGTATATGTGCAGGGAATGTTTCAGTTACTTGTTATAGCCTATACATGCACAGTATGTAGGCAACGTTGTGGTTACTGTAACTGTAACATATACATGTACATGGAGAATATTTATTCACCTGTAGAATATACGCAGGGAATGTTTATTTACCTGTAGCATATACGCAGGAAATATTTATTTACCTGTAGAATATACGCAGGAAATGTTTATTTACCTGTAGCATATACGCAGGGAATGTTTTGATGGACTGTATATCTCGTGTGTCTTAACTGCTCTCTTCTGTCTCTCAGTAGGCAAGTCCATACTGTCAAATCGGTCAAAGTTGAAGAGCGGAGGAGTAGTAGTAGGGTTCTCTAGTATGGAGTGGTCGACCTTTAGTCTGAACCTAAAAAATCCACGATATGATCAGCACCAGAAATTTAGAAGAGATAATGATACGAAGTGACCTATTTAGCTTTGCACATTTTAGTCTAACGTGCAACAAGAAAATACATACATACATACATACATCAGGATGAATACCTAAAATCTGCAAATGAGAGTCACACTCAAATATTGCAAGCTGCCAGACCAAGCTGTGGGAATCTTCCCTGTCACTTAGTATTCCTTTATATAAAGACAGTTTATACAGCGAAACTTTGCAAAGTTTTACAAAAGCCTGAATAGTGGAAAACAGTGTTAGCTAGAACAATATTGTGAGCCACTTAAGACCAGCTTAGTAGTAGTGGGGTGAGCCATACTGTGTGAGTCACATACTACGAGTCACATACTACGAGTCACATAGTGAGGTACAAAGCTAAGTATAACTGATGATTAGTTTACCCTTTACATCGTTGCTGATTGTCCTCTTTGGTGTACCTCATCTTTAGGTGAAGATTGGCAGACTCCAAAGATGCTGGCGGTCTGGTAGCCAAGCTGGAACTACTAGACATCTGTTCTGTGAGAAAATCACTCTCACCAAATGAAATTGCAGAAACCTAAAGGATTTTGAAAATTTAGGTAATTTAGTGCATTCAATATCATGAAACAGCATAAATACTAGAAATGAATATTTACAAATGTGCAAAATGGAAAGGTAGAAATCACCGTTAAACCACTAAAGAACGACCCAATGAAAAACTTTGATAGACGAAATTAACCAATAGAGAGAGAGCAAAGTCAAAAACGAAAATGAGGGACAGAAGAAGCGCGGATATGTCATTCTGGCAAGAGAAATTAGAGAGTGAACAATAGAATTTGATAGTGGAATATATAAATAGCGATTGGTTAGCATTGAGGATCATGTGGATCTACAGATAGCCAGGTGAAGTATTTAATTAGAAAGGTAGTATTGTATTACATATAGTGCTGTTCCTTGATCATGTTATTCTAAGATTAACTAAGATTAATTTATTTTTAAGATTAAATTTAAGGTTAATTTTACCCAAGAATTACTCTTGCTATTAATTTTTATTTTTAATTTAATTTGCATATATTTGTTTAAGGAAAAGCCAGAGTTACTTACACCAAAACAATATTTGCAGTCATATTACTGAATTCTAATATGAAGAAATAAATGTTTCGGCAAAACATTCAATCAAGGAACCAATAATTATATTTTCATGAAATAGAAATAGAGATTTTATAATTATTAATGTGGTGATAGATAGTGAATAAGATAACAAGATTGCAAGATAAGACTGGGTTTCCTCCGCAGCAGAAACTTCAGATTAAATGCAAGATTAACTAAGATTAATTTTGTTGATGCTAAGATTAATCACGATTAAAAATATGGGTAACGGAACAGCACTAATAATATTATGCATTTCATTTACCTATGTTTTTTAGTCCTTAGTTTAAATTCTTTAAAACCTTAGTTATTATGCTATAAAACAATAAAAAACAACAACAACAAAAGCGACAGATGTAAGAATCGGTAACATAACATGGCATTGACAGTACAGTGTACGTAGATTATAGCCAAATAATGATAATGCCAATGCTATCCACATATATTAGTTGACAAGAAAGGTCTGCTCGGAGCATCTCACAATCCCATGCTACACCAATTCGCATCATACAGTAACATAGCCTGGGTTTCCAAACAACCTATATATCAATTAGTTTATGGTGATATAAGTCTAATTAATAAAGTTTATATTATTGCGGGATGGCAGCTTTCCCCGGCTCGTCTTGTAGTGAGACAAGTGAAGCTGCTGTGTTTACTTTTACGAGTCTACTTTTATCAGTGCCCAGTTTACTCATGCTCATGCTTTCATATATTTCTTGGGGCCAACTTAACTGGCCCTTGTTACCTTGTGTTTGTTATCGCCTATTTTGCATCCCGGTACACTATCGCCCCGGGTGACTACCTACCCGGGTTGGCTACCCGTTTTAGTATCTGTACCTTTTACCTATGTACTTTTGCCTATGTACTTTTGCCTATGTACTTTTGCCTATGTACTTTTGCCTATGTACTTTTGCCTATGTACTTTTATATCATGTGCTCAGTTCGGTGTAACCGGACTGCTTTTACTTGTCCTTCTACTACTTTTACTTTCTCTTTTAGTTGTGTTTTTACTAGTCCGGCTTCACTGGACAGATTTATGGTGCATTCCAGCCGGCTATCCGTTCAATATATAAGGGTGCTCACCCTGTGCTATATTACCATTCATGTTTCAGTCTTCATACTGTGATGTTGTGCCGCTGCACCTAATAAAGACAGTTCTATTTTTTTACCTAAACCGCTAACCATTCTGGTGGATCCATATACGCTTGACCCATTGTTGTAGATGTTCCTGCCAGAAGGCTGTCCTCTGTCTAGGCAGAGGACAGCCTTCTGGCCAGGAGCAACTATAAGGATATTTTCCGCTACCCTAGCTGGGCCCATCCGAGCTGTGGTAGCCTGCAGCACATAAGATAGTTCTTTGCTGTCTGCTCTCAACAGTTCCTCGCCTCGGTTCTTGTGACTGCTGTCGTCCTACACCACGGAGTAGGGGACAGACATTACAATTTTACACTGCTCTGCTTCTGCCGTATCACAGAGCTCTATTTAAAAGTAGGAGTGGGGTGCATACCACTCTCACTACCCGCTACTGTGCCAGGGTGAATTCCGCTCCCGTATAATGAACTAACCTTTTTTGATATTGCGCGTGCTTGATATTATTGCGGGTGACTGCGAGTCTGACAGGCCTTCTGCTGTGGAGTATAGATGTGTTAACATTGGCCTGATTGTACAGAGAGGGAGTGATGCCGAGACCTGCAGAGGCTGACTTGGTATCTGTGAGAGCGGTAGGAAAGTGTATCTTAGACTTGACATCTGCAGCAGCTCTATTCTGTAATGCAGCAAGTCACATGGTACGGAAATGAAATACAGTGAGTGGGCCTACTGAACAGGCAAGGGAATAATATGGATTCAGAAATTCTAGCGCTGAGCAATATCCAAAATATTCAAAGAATTATAATATCCATCTCGGTGTAAGTATCACATCCATCTATCAATTTTTGGGAGTGTTTTTGACCCTAAAACCCAAGCCCCAAACCTCAACCCCCAATATCAAACCCTGATAGATCTGGGGATTGAGGTTTGGGTTTAGGAGTTTGAAATTGAAGGTTGGGGTTAAAAACGTAACTGATAGACTGATGTGACACTTACATCATCAAGTGTCATGGGACAAGGGTCAAGGACAAGGGTCAAAGATGAGTTAGCACAATTATGTGTAACTTAATTTTAGAGGCAACCATATTGAGAGCGGGTTGTGTTGATGCCGCCATACGCATAGCGTTGGGAGGCAATTTACACAGGCTTATGCGATGAAACGAAATTGTTGGTGGCTTTATGAACAGGAGAAGTTTAAATGTATTGAGCAGTAGAATAATGCATTAAAATAAGTATAACTTATGACCGAAAGAAATGAAAAATATCACACAACCATGAGTGGTAGAAAAAAACTAGATAATTCCTGACGATGTTATAATTAGGCTACATTCATCTGTAAGAAATAAATAAGAAGAGAAGAATGGCACTACCTGCCTCTCCAAGAGATCAACAATGCAGAGACACCTGTGGACACCTGTGGACACCTGTGGACACCTGTGGACACCTGTGGACACCTGTGGACACCTGTGGACACCTGTGGACACTTGTGGACACCTGTGGACACCTGGTTTCCAAACGGCAGTTGCGAATTGACCTGGATTCCTAAGTAAGCGCAACCACAAACACAAATCACACAATGACCACAAGGATTTGGATAAGTGTAATCCACAGATATTGTATGTAGATCTGCTTTCCTGCTCACAGTGGATTTACTAACAACCAACTAATTACTGCTGACACCACATAGTGTCATAGTACTAAGTGCCAAGTGACAAACTAAAATGTTTCAAACTGAAAGATTTTAGTGATTCCAATTATCTGTTTGTGTTTAGAAGCTAATACATAGTGTTATGTGATGAAGAGAAAAGTGGAAGAAACATTGAAGCTAGATGTTGCTGATAGACTGTAGATGTTGCTGATGTAGGTAAGGGTGGGTTGCATTGCCAGACTTACCACTACCAGAAGCACTTATGTACAGGCTACTATTGTATAGAATTCACACTCACTCACTCTCTCTCTCTGTCTGTCTCTCCTTGTCTGTTACTAGCTACAACTCTCTACCTCTACTACACTACACATTGCAGTCTCTGGCACCCCACGCTTCCCTACACTTCAGAATACTGCACTTCCTATGCAAACTATTTACCAGTAAATGGCTACTCATACGTAGAGGTGCCAATTAATTGTTTATAGTATTAATTATAAATATTTAATTGCATTTTTTGTCATATCATGCTCTCAAATTTTGGCAACCCTCTTGCAATGGTTTTATTTGAAGTATTTATTCCAATGATGCAACTATATTTTGATAGCTGGGCAATGGCCCAGCTTGTATTCAGTTGTGTAGCGCTCTAATATATAGACCAGTGGTAGAATTGTAAGGCTTGAGGTGGTAGGACTCATTCATAATCAAGCACCTGGGTTCCCGGTGCCAAGCAAAATCCAAGCATCTGAGGACCTTAGGTGGCCTAAATGAGCAGAAAATCAAGAAAATTTATAGCAAAAGTGTGTTCCATGAAACGTAGTGGTGGGACTCTTGATACTGAGCATTCCCTCTTGAAACTAGGTGGTAGGATGCGTCCTACTGGCGTCCCACCACAATTCTACCACTGGTTGTGAGCATAAAGTAAATTGAAATGTCATTATAAATGTAATTGCTGTTTACATCATGCCCTCTGGTGTATTTCAGTAAGTTATGGCGTTTTCTGTAAATCCTGGCCGTTTTCTGTAAATCAGCAACAACATTAATTTATTATAATATTGCATGTTTTGCTATACAACATTATTACCAAAGCCCGTACATAAATGTGAGGTACCGGTAGTGTTCGTATGACTTTGAATAATATAACTGCCTCCTGTGCTAATTTCAAAAACATGGGTTAGAGTCGTCCCTTAAAAACAGACTCCCTGACTTTTATCACTGAATTTTGCCGAGAACTGACTATAAGGTAGCGTAATGTTAATCGTTATTAGTCCAATAGTATAATTATCACATGTCCATATTCACCACAGTCCACAGCATTCTTTTCTTGGTTATTATTTATTAGGTCATCAGAAGATGAACAGTGTTTGGGGGCTACCTATTATGCCGATCTACTAACTATGCTACCACTTTGCGACTTTGTTGTCATAAGTTGCCCACTGACAGTACACACAAAGGATTTGGTTTCACGCCAGCATTTCAAGGCTATGAAGCCATCCACACATTTGATCAACGTTGCCAGGGGTAATTACTGTAGGCCTATAGAGTACATAGCCAAGTAGTAAGTACTGTATGAATCCATGTCTATTCAAAAATTACTGTTAAAAAATTACTGAAAGGGTGGGGATAGATGGGGGCAACTATGTACGCCAACTATGTAAACCCCAAACCACGCCAACTATGTAAACCCCAAACCACAATATAGAAACAGACTATTTCCAAGTGTAACTTTCGAAGTGTCAATATTCCGTACTGCATAGACATGGCTGTGTATAGCCAGAGGTGGGTACTGTTTCTGTATATAGCCATGGGTGACATTGTGCCCAGACAGCACACCACCAGATAGCCAATACAATACGAAGAAACGCAATATAAACAGGATTTTTTGTAGAAAGTTTATCTCGTCTATAACTGATTTAATATAAACTTCTACCGTTAAATGTGTTTTATATATTATGTCTTATTACAACATTCTTAGGCCTTCTTACCTAGTATTGCAATATATTGATGGCCAACTATTATATCAATTTTATTGATATCTCACCTTTGGTAAATAATATAGATGTGCACATACAACATACACAATAGTGGTCAAGAGTAAGTATTGTATAAATCATATATAGATCGGGTGCTAGTAGTTTATAGCTAAACCTAAACAGTAGTTCAAATCATAGTGAACCCTAAAGTGGAAGTTATGGCCTTGCTTGTTGTTGCAGAGGCAGACGCGAAGGCAATTGCCCGTGTCCATGCCATGAAGGTTACTAGCTGCAGTTGCCTGGCTAGTCCTGGTTGCCCTGCATAGCCGCAGGCAGCCCCTTCAGAGGCTGCCTGCGGCTATGCATGAGACCAAGCACCCACCTTTGGAGTCCACTATGATTTGAGCTACCTAAATATAGATAAAACTGTATAACAAACCAAGTACCGTTTTACTGCCCACACTTCTAATCAAGATTAACCTTTTGGTCACGAAAACGAATCTTAATTAATCTTGATTTAATCTTTTTAATTAGGTATGACAATCGACTGAATCGAGGTAGCGCAACGTCAACCACTTGAACATCCCTGCTCCCTATAGCAACTTTCACATTGGCCTAGAACCTGGCCATTGCCTTCTCGCTGAATGCTACTCATCTCAAAATCAACTCTGAGTATCTCACACTAAGCTAACTAGTTACCCGGATGTTCATAAAGTCCATAATTTCGCTAAATTGCCACTAAACTAGTTACATACATGATACGCACACAACACTTCGGAAGTTGTCTTCTCGAGGTAACATGCATTTCAGACGCCCCAAGCCCCCAACCCAATATCTGGCAATTAAGCGAAACTGAAGTGTAAGACCATTGATATCTAAAGTCTCATACAGAGAAGATCAGACCTCATATTGAAATATACTCCGTAGAAATCTGGCCGCTAAGCATATCGTTCCCACCTTACCATGTCCGACTTACTCTCCAAGCCAATTTGGAGATCAATGTATGAGACTATGTTCCTATAGGCAGAACAATTCAATGCTTGCTCTTGATTCAGGTGCCGTAGTAAACACTGACGATCTAGTAGATGCTCTGAGAACTGGAGAGATTGCTGCTGCTGCTCTAGATGTCACTGAGCCTGAACCACTACCAGACAATCATCCGTTACTTGTTCAAGATAATGTTATAATAGTACCACACTGGGGCTCTGCCACTATACAGGTTAATTCACTAACATATAATGTAAATGTAAGACAATGTAAGTAAGATATTACTTTAGTCAGATATCAGAGAATGCACATGAATATACGCTTCAGCTAACATTTGATAAGACTGCAGCATCTTCGGATGGGTGACGTCGGAGTCAGAGCCATACAGTGTCAGTCTCGCATTAAACCCTTTCAAACAGAAGTTAAACATTAAAGTTATGTTACTCTCGTATACACTGCAGTTATATAGATTATCATAGCACA